>QFFB01001825.1:0-10813 GCA_003316465.1 Ramaria cf. rubripermanens | reverse complement strand
CCATGAATTTGCCAGAGTGGGTTCTAGCCTCCATCTCGAAGTATGTTGGACCGGGATATTATCATGACTATAAGCCAGACGCATGAAACATTCACTGCTGAATTTTGGAGAACTGGGGATGTACACGAGCTGTGGGAATGCGTTCCTGGACCACTGCGGTGCACTCAGCTTCCACGGGTCTTCGTCATCGATAGTTGTCAAATAATTCAGATCAGGTTCGGGGATGACTGGGAGATGATGGGCATTGGGAGATGTGAAGACCATGCCCTCATGGATGAAGGTTTTGATTGGGGGCTGAAGTGTTAAACATTGTCAGAAGCCGAATAGACGAGAAAACCGGCAATACACATACTGAAGACAAAGATGAAGCCATGGATATTGCGGTGAGGGCGGGGAGAGATATAATCTTAATGTCGTGTGAGTTGCAATGTGAACATGAGCTGGCAACAATACGTATAGCATGCAGTGTAGGGACAGAAATTGTGGGGAATAGTAACAACAGCAGATGGCTTCAGGGGAACCACGCTGCGTAGAATGCTGGCAACGGTAGGAGTAAAGTGGGATAAGTTGCAAGAAGAGACGTCGCTGTGGAACACTGACGGTGCGAAGAGTGTCGAGATTAGTCACCTGCATAGAACGCTGGGGACAGTAGGATGAGAGCAAGGATTAGTTGCCTGCGTAGAATGCTGGGGACTGTGGGACGAGAGCAGGGATTAGTCACCTGCGTAGAACACTGGGGACAGTGGGTGGTGATGGTCAGGAACAAGAAAAACTTTCGTTCGAACTCCACCCGGCGAAGACCGAGGGATTGTTCGAACTCTGCCAGCATCTCACTGACTAAGCATTTTTTTTCCCAACCTTGCCCGCATTCTATGCCAGCGAGCGGCTCCCTCTCTCACCAAAACTTCTTAGGCCACAGAGTGTAGCAATTGCTGCCCATCCACAATTTCCTATGCTGGCTGGTGCAGGAGCAGCGGCTGCCCTCTCACGTATTATTTCACGTAGTGAGTTTACCACTTCGAATTATCTAGCGAGTGTCATTTTAATCTGCACATCACAGATGTATAACCTTCTCACGACGCTGCCTCCCTCTGTTCCCCTTTGCTTCTGGCCGCCTTTCCCCCTTCATAGTCATTTGCATCATATGTTCCATCATTGCCTTCAACGTCTCGATCTCCTCCTTTGTGGTGTGGGCTGGATTCCGCTTATAACCCCATGTTTCTCCTTTTGAGGCTGCCAGTTCATTACTCCTCCAAGACGACCACAACTTCACCGCCCACTGCTCGTAGCCCCACGAGTGCTAATAGGCAAATGCCAATGCTACTCCTAGAACGACCAATTTTAATATAAAATGCAATAATGAGAGTATCGTCCAAACTTCTTTTGGTGGGCCAGCTCTACCATCACGCCGGGTTCGGGTCCAAATAGAAATCGATATCTCCTCGCACGAATTTGATGAGGCGGCCACAATGGTACTCACACTTCCCCTCTCGTGGGTCTATGCCATGCCAATGAGCTTATGCATATTGGATATTAACACGAATGCAACATACGTTCACTGTCTGAACCAACCCATTATCGGCGTGGGCCAAGACATCCAAAGTTACCCCAGTCTTTTGATTGAACACATAGATGGCACCTTTGTCAGTACCACCTACAATGACCTTCCCATCTTCACCGAAGCTCACTTGTTTTGGAAGTCCCTGGTGGGCATCCCCATCGGGAAGGTGCAAACATATGCACCATTTTCCAGTCTGTGTAAATCAAATCCATCTGTAGCATTATCGACTACACACTGATTGCGTTTGCAGTTGATTGCCGCACTTCCACTGCCAAAATTTAGCCGTGGGTTGTTCTTAAGCTGAAGGGGCTTACATCATCAATCTGATCTCATGAGTCGTCAATACCTTTCCATCGTCACCTCTCAAAGTATGCCTAATTATCCTTTTGGTCAATAGCTGCGTCAAGGGCTTAAAACCCACCCACATTTGACCGTCAAAAAGACCAAAGACATACACATCTTTGGAGATGGTATCAGTAAACCCTACAGCCACCGGAACTGTGACACCCAGTTGCACTGAGAAGACGGAGTGCAGTCCTTTAGTGTTGAACTTCCAAACCTGCACCATCCGGTCTCGGGTGCCGGTGACAATTCTCGCTTTCATCTCATGGGAAGTGTCGCAGGCCATACAAGTCAACTCCCCTCCCGATCCCAAACATTTGACACAGATTTCTTCAAAAAATCCCTAGAGTTCAAGTGGTGTGATCATTACTCAATCAAGTCCCCCCGATAGTTATCATTCACCTCTCGAGGATTTTGGCCCCAAAATACCAAGTAGCCAAAGGCCGTCCCATAGCACAATTTTTCCTGTGCATTGTCGCAATGACTGATCCATATGAGACAGCTTATTGGCCCACATGTGCTTAAGTTTTGCTGCGGACATGGAAGTTGTGACCTTGACTTAACATCCCATATCTCAACACCATCAGATGCTTTATTAAAGGTAAGCTTTTGTTTTTTCACATGCATAAATGAAACCCAAATTACCCCCACTAGCTAGGATATATCCACTAGGGGATATAGCCACAGCATTGATGGCATCCTTGTGGCCTTTCAGTCTTGCGGCAAATTTGTATTGGTATGAAGGTGATTTGAAGAAGGGGTACATCTGGATTATTAGCCTGTAAGGAGCTCACGGAGCCTCCTTTTATTGCACAAGTGTTATTTTGCTGCTTACGCCGAGCCATTTCTGGTTAATTGTGCTATCTTATCGGCCCTGGATAATTGTGGCCATATCTGAGCTTCGGGCACTCCCGGCCAATGGGAGCGTGGGAACTTTTCTTTTTATCTACCTTATTATAACTATCATCGCCCACTGTCGTCCATACCACTCCCTTTTCTCTTCCTCGTCGCCCACCCTCATTGCCCACCCTCATTGCCCACCCTCATTGCCCACCTTCGTCGCCTCATAGTCCATGGCTGGCTGTTCCACTATGGAGTCTTCTATGACTATTCCACCTTTCTTTCGGCCTGGCGCTCCTCCACCCCCGGTCCCTGTACTCACCTCTCACACCTATCTATGTGAACATCCTCGAAGCTTCCCAAAGCTCCTCGCTCACCAGGAGCTTAGACCTGATCTGACCACTACTCACACCAAGCAGCTAGCAGTTAAAAGTGGGATAATGCCCTACAGAAAACCAGTGGCGCCGAGAGTCTCACAAGTCCACCCAGCGGATGATATCGTTATGGAACGGGACTCAGATGCATCGTCTGAAGGATCAGACTCCGAGAGGTCTGATGAATCCAGCAATCAGATTTATAAGCCAGATGGAGAAGCTGGTTGTCCAGGGCGAGGTGGTTATAACCTCAAAGTTGCCCTCGGCTGGAACCCCAAACTCTACAGGAAGTTAAAGGTTCAGTTATATCGCTTTGCCACGTCTTGCTGCTGATGTCGCATAGAAATCGGTCCATCAATTGGTTGCTGAACATCTGGACTTGACAAAGTGCTACTCAGGTCAGGACACGACCCTCATTCGAGTTGTCTGCAATGTGGTAAGTTGGTAGGCATGCTTCCCAATTGTATACTGATGGTCTCCAGGCACGTAGCGAGAATCCTGACCTCGACATGTATAGCGACTGCTGGCCTGTCACTGACTTAGTGAAAATGTGCCTCAAATATACATCTGGTCGGGCAAGACGGGTAGTAACACAGATGGCCGCGGGCAAGAACATTATGAGAGGTTCAAAGTAGTAACCAATGTATTTCTGTGTTTTTGCAAGCACTCGAAGCACTCGCACCTCTATTATTTGTGCCTCAGACACACGAACATTGATCAAAGGACTCAGGACACCGCACATGCATAGGCAAATTACATCAATGCTGTTTCTCTGAATTGGTCGATTACATTGTAGCTACAAATGTGTGCCAGGCAATCTATGGAAGGTGAGTGACTGCGGGAGTTTACCACATCGGATGTGGGCTATTTGAGTGGCAAATCTGTGAGCTTTGTCAGTCTTAATACTCACAGCAGGCATCATTGAACTCACTGACTTATAACCCAATCTGACAGGATTGTGTCACGGTCTCTCATATTCACATATGTCCCCCCTTGTCTGGTACCTAGCCTCATCACTACAACATCGCCGCGAAACTGAGTATGTTTAAATGGCCTTGAGCTACTGATTTTCAGGCGGCAGTGTCTTTTAAAGAACACGGTGAAATGGTAGTGATGAGGGCCTTCTTGTATGTGGATGGTGCAGTTGTGCACATAGGATTGGGTAACGGCGCCTCTGAACAAACACTCTGCATAAGGGAATTGAATCGCCTGGCATGTTTGATTGCTACAGCAGGTGGGAACCATCACTTGATGTGGCTTGGGGGATTCAGTGGAGTAGAGATGACATCGAAGATTCAACTCCCATGTCTATGTACGTGAGCGGTCAAATCTCTCCAATACATATGACTGACCTTGGGGGATGGGCGGACATAGTACCTCAAGTTGACCATGTGAGCGAAGTGTGACCAGCACAGTCTGAATAACTAGTGAATGACAGGGCGATGAAAGTGGGCAATGAAAGTGGGTGATGAAAGTGGGCAATGAAAGTGGGCAATAAAAATAGGTGACATAAGTGTTGTTCAAATAATAACAGCGCAATTGTGAGTGCAATTGTGAGCCTCATTGGCAGTCGTTTGCCAAGTTCACTGAATTCAATTCATTAGTTAGTTCGCCGAATTCTATTAGTTTGTTATAGTGTTAGCAACAATAACGGCTACTCTTGTAGCCAATTCAATTGCTAGTGACACTAGTGACACACCAGTCAACCTCACAATAAACAAATTGCAAATTAAAGCTGCAAGAAAAACTGAGACTTCACTAATCAAAATGGTCCCCGCACAAACTAACACTATGCTTTCTTATCCCAACCCTCCTCCAGTCATTTCCTCACCCGATCCTCCCATCCATCCGCCCTCTCTCTCGGCCACCCCATCTACCGCTCCTCCCACAGCCTCCTTGTTCCCCCCAGTCTTCTCACCCTCTCTGTCTATTGTTTCACGCTCAACTCAATGGAGTCATTGATCGATCCTGGGACAACCGCATGGGCAAACATATCACCCAACGATCAGCACCCAATGGACATTGTTGCAGATGCTTGGACTCATGGCGATGTGGGTATGGAACTCGATGACCCTTGGGGTACATCTTCACCCACATTCACTGACCCACCAATGCAACATCTGACGTGAGAACATAGTTCAACCAAGGAGGACATGACAACTGGCGTGAGTGAAATTAGATTTACCGCCAATAGCTACAATACCCTCTCCCTCAAGAAAAGCGCCGCTTTATAGAGGTGAATGAATCAAGTTCTCTTCGTGTACAGCTTTGCCAGGAACGAGAGACCACTGAGCGGGCCCAGCGCAAGAATTTGCAGCGTATCAATCAGCTGCATGCCAAAAATCGGCAACAATCACAGGTTCATGGAACATGCAGTGCAACAGCTCCATGTATTAACTATTGCTAGTCACATGAGGGTAGCATATTTGAGCTAAAACAAATGCTGATGTGTCAACAAGAGACGATCTGAATCCAGGCCGTGAGGGAGAAGGAATTAGAAGAGTGTGTGTGTAGTGGATTACTCAAAGAGCTAGAAACCCATATGGTGATGGAAATGAGGAAGCTTAAGGTATGCGGCTCACTCAATATGTCTGTCTGTAGCCACCTAACACTCATTTGACAGAATGAAAAAGAGATGGAGGTTGCCCATATTGAACAGCGATATGCCAAACAGCTTGAGAAAGAGGTAAATTCGGTTCCATCAAGACGTTTTCCTACTGACTACCACAAAGCGGGAGAAGATACGATGTGGTGAAGTTAACACTTCTGTGCCTCCTCAAGTGCCCAAGCCCGAACACAATTCCCAGGCACAAGCTGGTGGAATGGGCGGGGTGACACCAGAAGTTAACAAGATGGGGGAAACCGCTGCCAAGAAGCCTACTGAACATGCCTGAAACTTTCTCCAAGCTCGTAAGAGGATGCATCGAGGCACATCAGACCAGACAATTCTAGTAGGTTTCTCAACAGTAAGCACAGAAAATCTTGAATGCAGATGCACTAATGGTCAGTCAGGATGAACAAGAGCTGCCTGAGTCAAGTACACCTACTTTGAACCATCAAAGCCAGCCATCCCTGAGCCAATTGGATGCTCATATCATCGCGCTGATGGAGATAGCAATGAGGTGAACTCTGCTAAATGATGACCCCTCCAACAATTTGAATAGGGTGGGCACACAAAGGCAAAAAAGGGTATCCAATATGGGTGATAGCCTGCAGAAAGAAATCTTGAACGAAAGCCCTGTACATCAAAATGCACACATGGTCAGTGCCATTGATGACAAACTTAGTAACTCATACATACTCTCGCAGGCACATATCCGCAAGTTATTTAGAACTGCGTTCAATGTGGAGCAAAACGATGATTTCATCAACCACGTGACGGCGAGTTCCGAGCTGGTCCTTGAGCACAAGTTAGGCAAAGCAGGCCCGGATCCTGAAGACTTGCACTTTGACATGAGACACGGGTACGACGTCCCATGGAACAGTGCAGTAATCGACATCCTACTCAGGCAGCTGAAAGAAGCCAAACAGAAGGAAAATTGGACTTTGCCAGAGATGTCCGACGCATATTTTGTGAAACTATTGCAGGAACGATACCAGGGGGCGAGAAACACGTGGATGAATGCCCAGCCCAAGAAAACAGAAATTGGGACAGACAAAACATTTGAAGACATCGAGCTCCGTCTTATCAACAAAAAGGAGGCATATCTGAAGAAGGTTAGAACCAGCAGGCGGCAGGAGACGGCAAGTACATACCCTGCCTGGAGACCATTATATTAAACAATTTTCAGAAATTTGAACGATGATTAACCATTGCAAAGAAGATGGTACATCTCAAACAGGACACAGGTGCTGTCGACACTGGGATTTGGGAGTGGTTGGAAAAAATGGTTGCAAAGCTCAGGAAGGATGGAATGAGTTCGGAGGAGAGTGATGATGAAACAAATGACGGAATTCATGCAGTATTACGCCCTCGAATCCTTCCCTGGAGACAGGATATCAAGACAGAGCTGAAGATCCTGGATGATCAACAACATCTCGATTAGGATATTTTTGCTCCCCAAGGTGCACAACCAGTGCAAAGAATACGCAGCCCTCGAAACCCATCAAGCAATTGAAAGCCTGTATCTGGTTTACCACGTGCCTTCTACGACCATATGTGGCTCAAAGAGCAAACCAGCCACTATCTCAAAAAGACAATTCAAATTTCTAAGGAGGCATTTCCATTGATGCAAATCGAGGTGAAGAAAAGATGGTAAAGTGATCAGAGGGGTTATAAGCGGAATCCAGCCCACACCACAAAGGAGGAGATCGAGACGTTGAAGGCAATGATGGAACATATGATGCAAATGACTATGAAGGGGGAAAGGCGGCCAGAAGCAAAGGGGAACAGAGGGAGGCAGCGTCGTGAGAAGGTTATACATCTGTGATGTGCAGATTAAAATGACACTCGCTAGATAATTCGAAGTGGTAAACTCACTACGTGAAATAATACGTGAGAGGGCAGCCGCTGCTCCTGCACCAGCCAGCATAGGAACTTGTGGATGGGCAGCAATTGCTACACTCTGTGGCCTAAGAAGTTTCGATGAGAGAGGGAGCCACTCGCTGGCATAGAATGCAGGCAAGAGTGGGTGATAGAGGGAGTCACTCGGTGGCCTAAGAAGTTGGGAGTCACTGCACTCGCTGGCATAGAATGCGGGCGAGAGCGGAGAGAGGAAGCCACTCGCTGGCATAGAATGCAGGCAAGAGTGGGTGAGAGAGGGAGTAATGTGCCGACATAATGCGGGCAAGCGAGGTCGGGAATTGTTGAGAGGGAGTTGCTCGCTGGCATAGAATGCGGGCGAGCGAGGTCAGGAGTCATTGAGAGGGAGTTGCTCGCTGGCATAGAATGCGGGCGAGGTTGGGAAAAAAAGTGCTTAGTCAGTGAGACGCCGGCGGAGTTCGAACAATCCCTCGGTCATCACCAGGCGGAGTTCGAATGAAAGTTTTTCTTGTTCCTAACCATCGCCACCCACTGTCCCCAGCGTTCTACGCAGGCGACTAATCCCTGCTCTTGTCCCACTGTCCCCAGCGTTCTACATAGGTGACTAATCTCGACACTCTTCGCACTGTCTTCAGCATTTCACAGCGACGTCTCTTCTTGCAACTTATCCCACTTTACTCCTACCGTTGCCAGCGTTCTACGCAGCGTGGTTCCCCCGAAGCCATCTGCTGTTGTTACTATTCCCCATGATTTCTGTCCCTACACTGCATGCTGTACGTATTGTTGCCAGTTCATGTTCACATTGCAAACTCACACAACATTAAGATCATATTTCTCCCTGCCCTAGCTCCCTTCTATCCACAGCTATCTTAGTCGCCGTCCCTTCCGTACCGGTACATATTTCAGTTGATTCCCAATGCTCTCCTTATGGCTTACACGTAAACCTCATTTAGCTATGCCACGTCGATGACCTGCCGAAGTCCTATGTCGTTGCATGGAATGTCTTACACAGGGCAGCACAGATCATACTGCGCAGGCGTGAGGCACGGTCTGGCCGTCTGCCCGTCACATTAGGGTCCATTTGAATCATGTACAGCATGAAAGAAACTCTCTGATTCCACCAGAGACGCAGCCAGACGATGCGGCAGATAGGCTATTTGGTCTGACTCTTCTTGATGAAGGACCTGATATCAATGCTCAACATCCTCGCCTTTGGACCTCCTGATCTGGTTACCAAGCTGACAGTGACACCCTTCCTGATAATTCTCAATCTCTCCTGGTGAATGACATTATTCAAGGGGTTCGCCGTCTTACTTTCCAAAGAGAGGGCTTGTCCACTCCCCAAGCTGGCAGTTACGCTCTTCCTGATACTTCCCAGTCTCTCCCATTGGATGACATAGTGACAGGGATTCACCATCTTAATCTCCAAGGAGAGACCCCCTCCACCCCTTTGTCTATTCAGCCAAACAGCTCATCACACTTTCCTATTCCTTCTCCCCTCTGTCGACTTGACCACCCAGAAAGCAACACCCTGAATGTGCAGGCCCTGCCACAACCTGCACCTGTCTCACAGTTAACATTGACAAAGGGTGATCGCTCGAAGAAAACTAGGCTAGAATTACACCACCTGGACAATATTGATGCCTGCGTCACTATGTGCTGGGAAAGCCTGTTGACAGGCCCCTTCGAACAGAGCCTTTCTGACATGGAATCCGAGTTGGTTAGCCTGCGGTTCACACTGACTAATGTGTGTTGTCGGACGCTATTCATCATTCAGCGCAAACACCAGGTCAATACCCGTTTAGATGCTTTGGATGTTTGTTTCCATGAGTGGAAAATGACAATTCCTGGATCAGATCCCAAGCCAGTGAGCTATGACTGTGGTAAGTACTGAACGTACACCTGAATCCTTATGCATGCTTAGTTAGACCTTGACAGATCATCATTACGAACTTCTGGTCAATCGCTCCGATGAGGTTGCCCAAGTGGCGATCTTTCTCAGGGTAGTCTGCCGCATAGTGATTGGAGTAGGTCAGAGAGCTGGCGATCTTATTATGGGTCTTCTTTTCATGATCATGTCTTTGCTTGGTCAAAACCAAGATGGAACTTTCAGTCCCTCACAAGCAAACATCTTGTCCCAGATACCAATCTCGATTGAAGATGCCCTTTCGAGATTTAAACTCGATGGGCGCACAACGGTATATGCTGCCTGCCCTGCTTGCCATTTTACGTACAAACCATATTTCAATGTGGACTCAACTGCACCCGTATATCCCCAACACTGCACAAACAAACCCAAACCTGAATCAGCGGAATGTAGTGAACCGTTAATCAAAGGCAGGGGGCATGGAAGTGAACCTATTAAGACATTTGTCTACCACCATTTTGCAGACTACCTGGCTGGACTTGTCTCTCAGCATGAGAGTATCATGAATACAGCATGTACGGATTTGAAGGCTTCTCTCAATGACCCTCCACCGATCTATGTTAAGGACATTTTTGATGCAAGGTTTTTGAGGACTTTTGAGGGTCCTGAACCAGGCACTTTGTTTATTGATGGAGGAAATGAAGGACGGTACCTTTTCGTGATCAACGTCGACTTCTTCAATGTTGAGGGTACAAGTATTCATGGTGCAAGCAAGTCCACTGGTCTTATCTCCGCTGCTTGTCTAAACCTGCCCATTACCATCCACTATAAGCCAGAAAACATGTATTTCTGTCTTATATCTGGTCCAAAGGAACCCCCCCTTGAGTTGACAAATGACTATTTGAAACCGCTCATCGATGACATGGTGGTGGCATGGGACAAAGGTTATCATCTTTCTCAGACCCCCTCATGTGAGGATGGACGTACGAATCGCTGTGCCATTGCAGCTGTTGTTGCTGATCTTCCTGCTGCTCACAAAAGTGCCCAATTTGCACCTGTAGCTAGTCATATGTACTGCTTTGTATGCAAGTGCAGCCATAAATCAACTTTAGGGGGAGTAGACTGTCATGCATGGGAGCCACGCAACAGCACCGAACTAAGAGGTTTTGCAGAAGCATGGGAGAATGCACCGCATTCGAAGGACCAAATCAACCTTTTCAAAGAACATGGTGTCCGTTGATCAGAATTGTGGTGTCTACCCTACTGGGATCCAGTACATCAGCTTGTTGTGGATCCGATGCATTGCATTCTTGAAGGGCTTGCTCAACAGCACACGCGAGAGGTGC
>QFFB01001818.1:2441-80294 GCA_003316465.1 Ramaria cf. rubripermanens | reverse complement strand
CACAAGATACAACCACCCACATGTACACGTAGATTATTAACACTAGGGTTTAACGATCCATGGACCTGGTCCATGGATCGTGTCCTTGGACAGATACTTGAACTGGGTCTCTTGACGGTCAGTTTCAAGAAAGATGAATTTTCATTAATTTCGCTCCACAACATTGTAGAGAGATGGTACGGTATTTTCATATATTGACCCTTGCTCTAGCACAACTCTCCGCAGAGATACAGCTTGACCCTAGTAAAACTGACCAAATGCGCGTCGCATTCGGTCGGCGCCAACTATTTTGTAAACAGCAATAACATGAGCACATACAGTAGGTCAAGTGACCAGCCTGTTTCATTGTTTGATACTTACATGCATGGGCCATCTAACGACATGCATGCATACGAGTCTAAATTCGGAGCGGTCAGCGTCTAGCTAATCCAAATTCATACTTGTAGTATAAGCGATTACACCATACACCATGCGAATTCATGTGCTTCTGTAGCTCCCATATGTGCAGCAACTGATCGTATCGATCCTTTAACTCCACAATTTTGGGTATTAGCACGACTAACTTTCGGCTACGGCTTCGTCAAGGCCAGTGGGAGTCGGCGAGGTATGGATCACCGTGCCACTCTGGTTTCCGTGTACTCCCGTATAAGTATGACCACCACCAGTTTTTTTACCACCTTGGCGTATGCTTAGTCTCTTACATATCACCGTTTCAAAGGCGAGGATATAACCACATTTTTGGCCTTTGTTACATGCCTGTTGCTAGCCAGATGGCCATGTCAATTCTCCAAAATGACACCTATTGACCTATTGGCCGTGCTCGCGGTGATATACGTGCAGGGATAGCGGCGACATCCGGCGCTTTATATGATGGTAGTAAGTCAACAGCAGCACGTTCGTATTCCCCTTGCATTTATAATTTAGGCTCACTCACACTTTCGGTGTCACCCTTACGGATAGTTGCGCAGATAAATCCGATATAGCCATGCTCCCACCCCCAAAATCCTCACTATAGCAGTGCTATGCTCTCCACCACACTGGTCTTCATCACGACGATCCTCGTAGTGGCGGCGACACCAAGTCAAAGAATACTTTCTCTTCCTGAAAGGTCGGGTCATCACCATCTTTTTGACATCCAGGTAGGTAGATGGACTTCGCAATCAAACGCATGTTCCCTCAGGTTTCGATTAGGCCCATCGTGGCGGTCGAGCCAATACGATCGAAAACACCCTTCCAGCTTTCGCATGGTACGTGGTAAATATGACAGCTTAATTCCATCCCAATGCTCTTCCAGGGCTTTGATAGATGGCACCACTACGCTCGAGTTGGACAACGGAATCACAAAGGTTCCTAAATGTTCTTCAGATGTCTTCCTCCTCATCTCCGCCTAGGATGGAGTCGTGGTTATCTGGCACGATGAGGAAATTCTTGCCTCCAAATGTCGGGATACTCATCCTGTAGTTCGTCAACCTCTTGGCTACATCCCGTACAATCCCTCATTCACTTGCATCTTAGGATCCAGACGACCCAGCATATCCCTACGTCGGAAAGTTGATCGCAAATCTCACTCTTTCCCAGGTAAAAACCTTGGACTGCTCAAAGCGCCAGCAGGAATTCCGTACGTGTCCGATCTACGTAGAAAAATGGCTTGCACTACTCACACAGACACAACCAGCACACCAGCTGGTGTATCCTGGCACCCGCATATCCACTCTCCAAGAGTTGTTTGACTTTCTCGACTGTGCCGATCCCCATCACCATATACTTCTAAATATTGAGAGCAAGATTGACGCTACTCGTCCCAACCGCACTCACGACGTCAAAACTTTTGTACAGAAGCAGCATGATCTGTTCTTCAATAGCCATTACTACCGTTCGATCACCGTTAGTCGAATTATTAACTATACTGGGTATAACCTCTTAACCCTCTGATAGTACCAAAGCTTCGACTGGAGAACATTAATTGAGATGAAGGTGCATTACCTCCTATAATATATATGTCGGGACCTGACCGTCGACAATGTCAGCACCTCGACCCCACTATAACTACATCCGCCCTGGTTACCGAGTAATTGCTGCTCTAGGTGCATAAAGACTGTCATCTCACCCCCGTTCCGCAGCCCCTCGACATTCGTTCCCAAGGGGGCCACTGTCTCCCCCTGGCTCGGCGGCGTAGATCTTTCCCAATTTGACGGGGCTACCCTCGGGGAGCGCATCGCTCGAGCCGCTCACTCCATCGAAGCCGATATCCTGTCACCCAGCGCTACATCTGAATTTAGCAGTACTTCAGATCCGGAGTCGAAAGACTATATCAGATTTACTACCCCAGAAATGGTCAAATTTGCGCACGATTTGGGCCTAGTCGTGAAGCCATGGACGGTGCGACATCAAATGTAGGATATTACTACATGAGCGATGCTGACCGGTTTCGTAGGTTAATAGGCTCAACATTGTGGAGCAGCTAGTGGATATGGGCGTGGACGGCATTATATCCGATTGTAAGTGCTCTTTCTTATGCAAAGCTAGCCATCACGGTGATGTTTACATCTTTAGCCCCGAATGTCCTTAGACGTTGGGCACAGCAACATAAATTATTTGTTGCTCCCCGATATCCCAAGTACCGCGTGTTAGCTTGTTTGGAAAAGCACCATCAGGTTTTATGAGGAGGCATAGACATATATAGACTTGCAACGTAAGGATGCGTACGAGAAGATGCTTAGAGCATATTGTAATCATTAAAGGTTCATGCAGTCATGCATTTCCCTAGCCAAAGGTAGAGAAGATTGGAGTATCACAATTTATCTAACAAATCCGGACATTTTACTGTATGCGTTGGATATACTGTCTAGCATGCTGCTGCCGCAATAATGATGGTTATTTAAGCCGTTGTCTAGATTAGGAAGCTCAACCGATAGTTAATTTCCCTTCAGCATCATTGAAACTGTGCTCAGGAACCTCAAGATTTGACTGTTGCAGCGATTTTAAAAATTATTTCCATAGATGGCACTGCATACTTACCGGCGCAGGACCCTTGCGTGCACGACCAGCTGAGTAGGTATATCAGAGCGTTGATTAACACGAGGAGCGGAAATTGACTTACAGATATCATAATGTGACCCATGGCAGGGACAGAACCTGTGGATAATGTGGATTTAGCCAAGACGTTGCCGAGGTGGTTTCGAACTGAACAGACCATCCTCCATAATCACCACTCTCGCCAATGGGAACACATCCAAGATGCGTGCAGACACCGATCATGACAAGCCACTCAGGCTTCTGCGTCCTATCCTCGTCTCTCTCAGGATCCCGCAAGCTCTGCCACTTCACCTCCCGGGCTTCCTGGATCTCATCGGGGGTCCTGTGACGGATAAACACAGGTTTGCCTCGCCATTTGATGATGACATTCTTTCCCTCCGGGATACTAGCAAGCTCAACTTCCACTTTTGCCAACGCAAGCACATCAGCGGACGCAGCCATGGTACCCAAAAAGTCGGTAACAGTGGACTTTGCAACAGATGCACTGAGCACCCCAAGAGAACCGATCATAACGTAGGACAAGGCCCGGTTAGACTCCTCTGATGAAGCTTGGTAAGGCGTAAAGTCTGGGACCTTCGGCGAGTCCTTGACGGGCACGGAGGTGTGCATGAAGCGCTGCTGAAACAAGGTAGGAGGTGCTTGAAATAGGTTTTAGCTGGGGGAACGATCTGTCGCGGAATGGATACAAACCATTGACGAAAGTCTTGGAGATCAGGCCAACAGAGCGGCTGTGGGATATGCCTCCGGCCCAGCGCGGAGGGTTGTCCGCACGAGGTGCAGCCCCATGCCCGTGCCCATGTCCATGAGCTGTAGTGGGAGCACGAACCGTGAGGGAGAGGCGAGGCGCATAGGGCACACCGCTAGGCAAGACACGAGTAGTGGGTGGCAGGTTGACTGCCTTACGCAAAGGCCCAACGCTGGCCATGTCGACGTTTATGGAAGAAGTAGAGCGGAGATTCAAAATTTCAAGAAATGTTTGCTGCTCGTCGCTGTGTCCTGCCCTCGACGCGTCTACCTGTTAGGCAGGTGCACGGCACCGTGGTCGCCAACTATTATAAAGAGCGAAAGCAGACCAAACGACATGAAGTGGAGGATCTAGAGTTTGACATTGACTTCATCCCAGAGTTTGAGGAAGACGATGCGACTTCGGCAGCACACTTGATGATCCAGCAGCAGAAGCAGCTTCTTCACTATCTGCGCTTGATTGAACGAGATGCACCCCGATTAAAAGGTTCGCAGTCCTACTCTAATGGTCATCACAATATTCTCATTTTGGCCCAGCTATCCGGAAACCTTTTGTACCACCCCCCGACTCTATTCCTCTAGTGGTTCGTTCTATTTCGTATGCCGGCGAGGAGCACCCTGCGACGAAGAAAAGAGTTATTGTTGTCGCCGTCTCCCAGCTCTCCCTCCAGTCGCCTCAAGCGATCCATAAGCTGAAGCTACTAGCTGGGCCTCGATGGTCCGACAAACCGCCGCGTGACTCTGGCATAGGTGTAGAAGAGGACAAAAGGATAGGGGCACACGGATATATCAAACTATCATGCGAGGACTTTCCTGAACCTGCCATGAATCTCAAATGGGGGAGTGATATCCTCGATAATCTGCTGAAAGAAGCGAATGTATGTCCCAGTCTTCTCTGTAGATGCGTTGCAACTGATGGATCTTGCATCAGGATTCCACAGATACATTCGCAGACCTTCCTCATGATCAGCGACATCTCGACGCAAGAGCACGGAAACATCGCAAAGGGGAGCACGTTCGTGGTAGACCTGGTCCTCGCCCAACTATCAAGGACTTTCCTCAGCAATGGTTGCCTCCGCTTCCCGACCAACAAACAGTGCCACAAACGACAATAACGTAATGTGCAGCGGCCTGTAATAAAACGACGGGCCATTGTATACCCTTACTTTATCATAAAGAAGTCATTAGAATTAAAAATGCTTCAAATAAGTGAGTGATTACAGCTACTATTGATACGGTCGATGGCATGTACACAGCTGATCCAGAAAGGTTAATGGGTTGCTGAGGGAAAACAACGCGATAGGATAACTGACTCTGTCAGCCACGAACTCGCATGTTCGAAAGTCTTCGCACCGGTTATTAATAATGGTTATATCTACTGATGGGGTGTTCACACTGTCAGCTATGCCCAGCCAAAATCTGTGACTGAATGGCTGCTGGGGACGGTGACTTAATTCCATGTGATACATCATGTGGATCCTTCCCATTCAATGATGACTTGCTGCCTATCTGTCTTACCTTGCTTCCTATTCCATTTGAAGAGGATGGCGAAGGAGAGGGTGGATGTGTCGGTGTATCTGTTATAGAGCGGGATTTTGGAACGTGAATGGAGTGCATAATGTAAGAAGACGACGGAGATGAAGTAGAAGGCGTGGAGGTTGCCTCATCAGTTGATCCCCCCGGTGGCGATTCATCTGCATCTGGTGCGTCTGATGATGGTACATGAGGCGGTTCGAAAGCCGCGGTTAGATCCTCTGGAGACCATGTTCTTCCCCCTTCTTGATCCATTTCAAAGACGTTGTCATCGATGCAAACGGATGGAGAAGTTATAGTCCCTTGTGAGAAGTCCCATGACCCTATGGATAGGTGGGAGACTGCAGACGGTATATGGCCTGCAACGATGCATCGGTATACGAACACTAGCGGTAGATAACTCTTGACTCACGACGTTCCTGCCGATCGACTAAAGGTGGTAGTTCATCTGTGACAATTGTGAACTGAGTCGTCATAGACAGTAATGTCTGTGCGCACTCAACAGAGCCCCGACAAGATAGCCTTTCTTCTTTGCGCCCTTGAAAAATGGCGTCTGGAGCAGCTCTTCAGCCTTCGGTCTATTGCTCCATTAGTCCAAGTCCCTGGTCTTCACAGATCGGAATAACAGAACTTGACATACCTCTTACTGGGATTCTTCGCCAGACAACTCTGGATGATTTCTTTGAAGGCTTTAGAATATTTAAACTTGCCTCCTTTGCGATCAAGGCTGGGCGGTTCGCCTTGAATACTAGGGACGTAAAGCGGTAAGTATTGATAATAAAACAGATGCAGAAACGCACGTCTGCATCAGCACTTTGTGGGGTGGCTCGCGGGAGCGGGGAGCTCTCCCTTGAGCAAGTTCAAGTGCTGTAATACCTAAGCTCCATATGTCCGCTTTGGAATCGTAGTTTCTTTGCGATACTACTTCGGGAGCCATCCAGCACGGCTGTGTGCATTCTTATTATACATCAGAGGGCAAGAGTATGTGACACCAACCGTTCCCACAAACGACTTGCGCTTGCCCATTCCACTCCCAGTGTAAGCGGATGACCTCGGTGACATAACACCCGAAGTGGTGGCAACTGTACTCTTCGCAGAAGGCTCCTCATCATTAAGAGAGACCGCAACTCCCAAATCACCTAGAAGCACCGTACCATCGTCGTCGATCAAAAGATTGGCGGCTTTGATATCGCGATGAATAAAGCCGTTTACGTGTAAATAACTACATTACGTAGCAAATCAATTGACATGTATGCAGTCGAGAAAGGATCTGAGCACTTACTTTAGCCCCTCCAGAGCTTGCTTTAAAATGCACTTAGCCACTTCTTCATCCACACCACCAGGCCACCCGTACTGCATTACATCGGCTACACTTCCGCTCTGCATAAGTCGTAGAGCAATGTAGAGTTTAGAGCCATCGACCCAGGTCCCTCGTACTCGAAGCACATTAGGATGTTTAGACAATGACATTAGCTGTGTTTCTCTTCGCAAGAGCCGGAGAGAATGTGTAGGTAAGGAATCCAAGTCAAGCACCTTGAGAGCACATGGAATCGACGCGCCGGACGAAGGGTGGTATTCTGCTTGGTAGACTATTGAGGAGGCCCCAAAACCGATAGGCCGTCCCAGTGTATAATCTGACGCATTATCACTGTAGTACATAGGGCCTGAACGTCAGAGAAACTGAAGATCTAAGAAGCACAGACCTGTACAACTGCCACTCGTCTTTCACAGCGCCGATAAATTTGAAGGCGTCCCCGAGTAGACTTCTTGCTGCCATAATGACAACGGCTCAGTTGAACTCTGATTACAAACCCCCATAGAGTTCAAGTTCAGTGCCAAGGGCCGGACTTTAAAAAACAGCAAAACATCAAGTAATACTGTAAGGGCTTCGCAGGGATGATTTCCGATAATGGAACGTGGGAGGCGTACTATACATAGCCGCGCCAGTAAAAGCAAACTTTGTGTGAGCCTTTGATAAAAATCGTAGATGCTATTCAATATTTGTTTCGGATGTGAAGCTTGAAGTGTGACTGCTGCGCGGCTCGAACGGAGCTTGGCAACCTTTATCTCGCAGTAGCCGCAATGTCAAAGACATTCATGCAATCAGCATCACAACTAGTGATCGTCTAGGATACTGTTCAGCAGAAGCTCATTACAAAGAATGAGAGGCACGATCGCCGCCGAAAGCAGCAATTAAGTTTGTGCGCATTAGTTCTCAGGACAGCCTGTGGACCGTAACCTGTGCAGAAAATAGGGCTTACAAGGCAATTATTATGAATCCGGACCGCCTGTCATTACTGTATGCTTATGTTCTGACGCCGGAGCTCTGCCCTGCGATATAGTATCAAGGAGGGTCACGGGTTTTAATTAGACAGCTTGAATAGAATAGCTTGTTGAGAGAAGAAGCTATGCGAGGGAACCCGACTCACGCATCGATAACCTTGACGTAGACAACTTCGCATTCGACGGAAGACACGCCCTGAAGAAAAAAATAACCTAGATAGGCTCGGCGGCAGGAGGAGCGGCTCACATTTGATATTGAAACACTACGCGGTCAAGTGGATGCAGTAAGTAATGCACAGCAAGTGCGGGAAACCGTTCAGTCATACACCGCTTACTACACTGGCATAAGCCTGGCTGTTGCTCATCAGGGCGAACGGGTCCTGCCAAATCAACGCGTGGAATCTATATATATTACTCTTCATGGAGCACTCGCCTCAGACAACAGACTGTCGCTACCGCTTGCTTGCATCTGGTGCCCTGGCATGATATTGAGCTTCAACCTATAATAGACCCATCAGTTAGTGCGGCGCCATGGATACTATTGCTTTGACTGCTAGGCGACACGATGATTCTTAAACAATCATAAGCACAACGTAGTACGAATAGACACAGCTGAACGAACTGTACCATCCTGAGCATCGTACTGGGCAGATACTCCGAGAATCGAGAAAGTATGTCAATAACGCCGGTTGATAAGAGGTGATGCTGAGCTCCTCGAAGGCGATGACCCCCAAAGCAGTAAAGGTCGGAAGAAACAAAGAGCATCACACTCAAAAATTTGAAAAGCATCTCTGGAGTCCTATGCCCAAATTAAGGTCCTGACTTGACATACTAGTACGGGCTGCTTACCATCACTACTCAACAGGTAACACGTGGGGGGATAGGTCCTAGGAGCTATGCGTTATTTAACATCCCAACACACATCACGAACTCAGCCCTATGGCCTCCGCATTTCTGACTTCCGTGCCTCAGGAATAATATCCACTCCCCACATAATTCATGTACGAAAGGATGGAATGATCAACGTTCAAGTTATTTGGGCCACTCTAGATGGATCATGTCGCACAGTCGATGAAATGCATTTGAACTATCTAGGAGTAAAAACTTTAGGTTTGCATAGTCACAACTGGCCGACATTCAGTCTTAGGAGCCTGGTAATAGAGACTTACATGGGGAGCCAGCTTACCAAATATCACTAGTTCTAAGTCTTTTGCAAGGCTCAGAGCCACTAACCAGCATTAGTTTCATCTTCTGGTATATAATCTCGCCTTAACAGGACTCGTAGGCTTCAATACTGGAAAGGGAAATGATTAGCTATAGGTGACCAACTAATCCTCTAATTATTGATACCGGGTATAAATTGATCTGAATGTGCTCACTCTCAGCTAATTAGGTTACTTGTGGTTACTAGTGAGCTGTTTTCTTCGAATTCGACTGGGAACCAGCAGAACATGATGTACAATTGCCTTCTAATTTGTGAACGTCTGCCATGCCAAGGTTTCTCCATTCTTCTTGCTGCATCAAACCCCTGAAGCCATTGGTTGTCAATCTGGCCCATCAAATCATCAGTAAGAAAGTCTTACCGAGACATGCGACATTCTAGATATTCTTTGCTCTCTACTCTGCACTGCGCTGAATTGCTGGCATTCTTTTGCAGACAGGACATATAGACGAGCATCCTGGATTTACATTCCCCTGCGGTAGGTGAAAACCGGTGTCTTAGCTACAATGACATGTGATTACCTTCGTGATCAAGAGGAAAGGAGCCTCTATCGGGTGCGGCGGCCTGAAATGAAGAAAAAGTAGGAGGACGGCCGAATGACATTGTTGTGTTTGTGGACATTCATGGGCGCACACTAACGTTTGGCCTACTTTTATGATTGAAGACTGAGTACGTACTTTTTACCCAGCTATCCTGACGCGCTCTTTGACAGCAAAAGGGCTACCCTCGAATACTCTCCGGCTCTTTGCTGTTCCAATTTGGTCGCCATTTGCCATTGGAAGAAGGCCGTGGCTTCGCTTCTGTTAACTAGTTTCCCACTTGCGGCTTTCACCAGCTCACTCATATCTTACAGCTTTTGTTTCACAATTCTACGCCAACATAAATAAAAGTTTATTCCCCAGGATTACACGAAACTGGTATATTTTGTAAGAGAAGACCGCGACTTAGTTATTACAGCAAGAGAGACAACGACCCCAAAAATGTACGCGAAGAGTACGTACCGGTAGCAATTGAGATTGACTCCAGCTCCAGCCACAATCCAACTCTCCCGCCTTCTCGCCTGCGGGCCCTTCCACGCATACCAAGGGCCTGCCGCTAGACCGGACTCTTTCGCGATTCCTCCTGATCCCCCAGTCATATTCTGGGATGCTTCAGTCCCGTCTCCTTGTAGGCACCCATCGGCCATCCTATGACTCCCCCTCCTCCCACATCCTTTTGGCCGCCTGCTAACGGTACGGCACGCGTCCTCTCAGTCGGCGCCCTAGCGAGCGCTCCAGGCCCCACTTTCTTTCAGTTACTTGTTGCCCCCTTCGTGGTGGTTCTTGCACACACCTCCCTTCAGTCTCCTCTCGCTCCGCCTGGGATGGCTGATGCTCCAACGTCCTTTGAGGTTCCCCTCGCTCTCCCCATCACCTCAAACACCGCTCACCCGGTTCCTCGTTTGGGCCTTTCTCGCAACGTACCAGTCATTATGTCTTTAACGTCTCTTCTTATGCGCCTTTGATCGGTCTCCCTGGCTATCCACTTTCTACTGCAGAGAAGCGTCGGGTAGAGGCCTCCGATTGCTGTGCGCGTTGCCAACGCCATCGCCTGATGTTCCACGTAATAGTTGCCTTGGAGGAAGGTGAACAACTCCTGCAACGCCTCAAGCATGAGATGGACGTCTGGCAAGACCAAATAAGGCAAGCACTAGAACCAGCCAGGTTCGTTCATATGTAGGAAGACTTGTGACACGGTTACTCAGTGCGTATCTTCTTTTACGGGTCCCAAGCATATGATCGGGCATCTCAACACAACATGTTTAGTAGCCCTTCACGCCTAGAATTATCTTAGTAACTACACCAGGCACATGCGTATGAGTTCGTAAGTCCTTCGTGAATATTCAATTATCATCTCTATCCCCTCATCGTTTCCGCTTTGGGTTAGATTTACCGTTCCTACTATCATCCGCTCCGGCCTTGCTCTTTCCTTTCGTTCCAGCCTTGCCCGACATTCTCCTCTCACCATGGTCAACATCCGACCCCTCTGCCGCATCTTCAACACGATCGAGCACCCCCGAGTCAGTGGATGTCTCCTCACGAAGGCGTTGGCTTCCCATCATGTTTTGTCTTCCCTTCATTATAACCATTTCCTTGAGCCAACTATTTTCTCGTCTAAGGTTTGTTGCTTCTTTTTCTAGTTCCTCAGCGCGACTTGTAAGATCTGAGACGACTCGTTCGAGATTTAAATTCTTCTGTTTCTTCTTGATTCTGAAACGTGCTAAATACGGAAACGCCAATTTATATGTAATGAGACTGATGGAAAGACACGTGACGTGTGAATAATACGAACCGGAGGCAGCTGTATTCCTTTGTCTTTTGTCTTCGACGACAACAGCCTCTTCTGGGTCAGCACGAGTTTGTTCCTGGGCAGAAATAGTCGGGGATTGAATCTGGGATGTTGATGGAGAAGTTGGCTGCAGCGCTGGACAACCGGAACCAACTCCACCTGCGGGATAAGGACGATGTCCAGGCTGTTGAGAAGTCACAAATCCGGAAGATCCGCTTGGTAATGGTACGTTTGAAGCGAACGGCTGCTGTGGTATATAAGGGTACATCATGAGATGTGCTTGGTCAGGATATTGAGGGGGAAGTGGCTGAGTTGTCGGAAAACCTCCAAACATGTTGCTACTTGGTACACTCCTAACGGAAGGATCCACAGTGTGGGATGAGGGAGGTAGCTGTCCCGGAAAAAATGCGTTATTGGGTGTGTTCATGGGAGTGAATTGATCAAGTGGTGGATAGTTCACAGTCGTGGTTGAGGAGATGGTTGAAGCTGTGGGGGAAGAGGGTGATGTGTCTACTGGGCCTGCAGACCGCGTGCGAACGCGAGTCCGAGACTCCGACGCGGTTGGCCTGCTCTTGGAGCTCTCAGAATTGTTCATGTCGAAAGAGAACGGCAGTGTCGTCAAATAGTCCAATTCATCTGCCGGGAGCTTTGATAGAAACATCCTGATCAGACGAAGAGGCATGGGTTTGAATAAGACACATACGCAATAGTAGCAGACGATTGCGCAACTTGAAGCCCAATAACGACGTCTTGTCACACATTTGTCACGTCATGCGAGACTCAGTTCCCACCGTGGTCAGAAAAAAGATTGCTGAGAAAGGAAATACGTTTTAAAATCCCACAAATTTATTGCTCACGACACGCACCAATGCAGAAAGGAGTTGAGATTCAAGTTGTGTATACGTATTGTTTATATGAGCATCGAAATAGGCTGGAATGATAAAAGTTTGAGAACGGGCACATAATGCAAAACAGAAAAGTACCAGATCTAGACCATTTCGCCTCACTGACAGGTGCAATAAGAAGGCGAATTCAGGATAGTGTATCATTTGAGTAGCAAAGTGGACTTTCTGTGGGAAGTGATAATTTGCCAGCGCCCCTAATGCAAGGTCTAATTATTGGCACTCGAGGGTTAAAAAGGTAGCCTCACCTAGGACAAATATATTTGTATAGGCGAGGTAAAAGTCTCAGCATGACGGAGCAGTTGAACCGCCTAATTTTAGTGTGCTCGACGACAAGTCAACGCTACCTGATATAGCTGAGCTCAGAAAACTCATTGCAAGAGTGCATAGCGATTGGGATCATGCGTTGTGGTTGTGATAAGGGAGAGTTTTATAAGGACCCGTGATTGAGAACAGGAAGCCAAATATTGCTAATTGAACTCCGCATCAACGGCCCGCAACGCTTCACTTAGCGACTCATTGCATACGTACAACACTGTTTTTTCGGCACTGTCAACTTTCTATACAACCTGGGGTGGCACAGGCATGCTGTCGCGACGTGATTATGGAAAGGATTTACAACCAACCCACTCGACTCACGACGAACAGGACTCTGACAAACTGCAGCTGGAGCTCAGTTTCCTAGTCTGAGATAGTTCAGTGTTAGTGGTCGGCGTAACACGATGGAGATAAGGATCTGTCGATGGTGCTTTCTCAAGCCTGCTCTGGACCCTATCGAGCGTATAGTATATGTTAACATTATATGTATGTTCATGCATCTGCTTGATGTGGGTTGGCCCCTGTCTGAAGAATCCATGGCAGACTCCGAAACCTCCAAACTTCAAGCGCCCTATCTTTCTCATATTCCTTTCTTGTTTTACATATGCGGCCCATGCAAGCACCAGCCAAAATCCTTGTAACTGGTGGGTTTCTTGCGTCTGCAGGTTGTATTATATCTCACTTCTGCGCCAAGGTGGTTCGGGTTTCATCGGGTCTTGGGTCATCCGAAAGTTGCTGGATAGGCAATATAGCGTCCGAGCTTCAGTTCGATCCTCCTCAAAGGGTGAATCCCTTTGTAAGATTTTTGAGGATTCCTTTGGGAGATTCGAGTATGTTATTGTTCCCGACATTGAAGCGGTAGGTAGTAGACTGCGCGTGGCGTTGTGAGGTCGTCAACTTTTCTAGGATGGTGCGTTTGATGAGGCTTTAGAGAGTATTCATGCGGTGCAGCATATCGCGTCTCCTCTCACCGGAAACCCTGATGGTGTGTCCCATGGTCCCACTATACAGCTCTCTCGAAAGTAAGGACATTACTTCGAACAGAACTCGTTGGCGCGGCCGTCAACGGTACCATGTCCATGCTCCGGAGTGTCGCTAGGCGAGGGCAAGTGTTTTGCGGTACACAATTGTGTGACAGGCGTGGTTTGATTCGTGCATACACAGCAATGATGTACAGAGGGTGGTCGTGACTTCATCAGCAGCTACCCTTATGGAACCGAAGCCATACCCTTGCGTGTATACCGAAGTGAGTGGATTGCTAGCTATGCCTACGTCGTTTGATGCCCCACAGTAATCTTCTAAATTAGGCTGACTGGAATCTAAGTGCTCCCAAGGCTTTGGAAAGCAGTGATGTGACGCCATTACAAAAATATAATGCTTCCAAAATTCTAGCGGAACAAGCAGCGTGGGATTTTATCAAGGACAAAAAGTTTGACCTTGTTACTGTCTTACCGACGTTGGTGAGAAATCCCTTGCACCTGTTTCTGCGGCGTCTGATTCGAAAGACAGGTCATCGGGGTGAGGTCCAGTTACATAATTATGTCCAGAATGCTGACAGCGTAATCTCTAGCCAGTTATCCATAAAGTAGGTCTTGAAGCACTTTCTGAGCCTCTCGTAACGGTCAATTTAGGTGGAGTCCCGGGACAAGCTGAGCTATTCTTTGGCGCAATTTTATGACGGTCTATTGCATGAGAAAGCGCCAGGTACCACTTTCGGAAACTGGGTTGATGTTAGAGATGTTGCCGAATCTCACATCCTTGCCATGGAACGGGCGGCCGCTGGCCAACGCATTCTCACATCCGCGGGTGAGCGAAATATACGTAGTCGAAATGTGACTTGACACCCTCGCAGGTGCTGCGTCCTGGCAACTCA
Organism: Ramaria cf. rubripermanens; assembly: GCA_003316465.1. Lineage (NCBI taxonomy): Eukaryota > Fungi > Basidiomycota > Agaricomycetes > Gomphales > Gomphaceae > Ramaria > Ramaria cf. rubripermanens. The sequence goes on along the minus strand of QFFB01001818.1, from coordinate 66,055 downwards.
TTTGTGGGTTTAACAGTACTGTATCAATGGCCCCATAGGTCTTAATAAATTGATGTCTTGTCAGATGATACCATCAACAGCACAATCCCCACTTTGCGAGACATCCCCCAAGGCCTGCCAGGCGAAATAGACAAAGGCAAACCGCGGTGGACATTCAAATCCGACAAGGTCCAGAAACTAGGTTTGCAGTACAAAACACTAAGCGAATCAGCAAGGGACAGCGTCATCAGCATGCGGGAGCATGGGTGGTAAGGGTTGAGTAATTTAGTGGCGGCTAGCAGCGTGTCGCCTCAGAGTGATGACTCGACACTCGTGATAAAGCACCACCTTTGTGTAGGACAAGCTTAATTACAAGTCGAGGATGGGGTTGTTGCCTGAGTGGAATGAGACAGCATACTCGTTGAAATAGTACCCATTGATTTAACATAAGTTCTAAGTACCTTTTGATCATGAGCCACGCTAGCTTTTTGCTATGTGATCGTGCTTGATGTATCCATACCTAGCTGGTACTTCTTCCCGTACTTACAGTACTGGCAAATTTTGTTGAGCGCATGCCAAGGCAATTATGTAATTATATCGTAAGAGTTGACCACGCGTCCCCGCTAAAGGAGCCGGCGGGCGGCCGACTGCTCTCAGGGCTCGGTTGTCGCAACTCTCAGACTGAACAGCCAGCTTGCCACGCTCTGAGAGCCTGTAGCATTGTACGAATACTCACTGGACGCATGTCCGACGATAGTAGTAAGATGGGTTCTCCAGCGCTCCGTTGTTTTCTCTAACAGTTGATCGGCAGACGACCAGGTTGTAATCACTCACCTTGCTCATGCTCTCCACAAAATACGCTCAACGCCTCCCCGTTTGATCTCTTCTCCCCCCACACGTACGTCTTTGTCATCCTGTGAAGCATTGCTGTTTTAATTGCATGCAGAGCCTCGTCGGGCTGCAGTAGCTATCATTTTACGAGTGGTTCCGCCTTCACAATACTCAGACCCCCACCGCTCGTCGGAACCACCTGGTTTGGCCGAGTTCTTCCAGCTTGACTGGGTCAATGCTAGGGGTGCACGCGCAGAGATTTTATTTTTGCATAGGGAAAAAGGAGACGGAACAGAGGCAGCTCGTGCTACAAAGGAGGCTCATGTCGCGTTTCCTGGTGGGAGGATGGAAGATGGAGACGAAGGTGGTTTATATACCGGTAACGTACATAGGGCTTTTCTGAGTATTTATTACTTATCCTGTTCATAGCCATGAGGCAAACTTGGGAGGAAATCGGCCTCGATCTGGCAGAGCGTGACTTCATTTGCGTGGGACAGCTCGACGACAGAGAGATCACTACCTCACTTGGTAAACGGCTTCTTATGATCTTGTCACCCTTTGGTTTGTTTGCCTGTCTAAATTCTATATGACCAGGCTGCTTAGCATGTGTTGCTAGTATTTCTCCAGGTGACCCCCGCCGACACACTAACTGAACCCCCTGCGGAAACGACACTCTACTGGATTCCCCTCTCGAAACTATCGATCCAGGATCCCACGTTCTCTGACGTGACTGTGGACGTCGCTTCTCGCATGGCTCCTCGACACTCCTGGATAAAAATTCTCGTTCGCGTCCTTGTTGGAAGCATGCAGTTTTCGGCACTCATCCTGGATCGTCCCACGGAACAAGAAAACAAATGCAGGGCGCAAGGAAGGACTACACGACGGCCCAAGGAGCTCAAACTTTGGGGTTTGACTCTCGGAATGACTCTCGACCTGCTTGTGTGTATGCATGCACCGTTGGTTCGTGGTAAGCAAGCACCTGAATCACTTTCCTGCTGCGCCGTTATCCTGCACTGGCCAGACAACAATGATGGGGTCATGGGACTCGTCTTGGCTCCTTCAATGACGTGCGTGTTCATGAAATAGTCAACTTTTTTTCCCCGCGTGCTAAAACTTACGTCTGTCAGTTCTGTATTCCCACGATTTTCATATCCAGATGTTAACTTTTGGATATGGTTTGAACGCGTATTCATGTTTTGACCACTGTCTGACATTTGCTTAGGATATTCGGTAAGCGATATCGTGATGTAGTGCGCGGATGGGAAGCTAGTGTATTGTCTGGTGGTAGCAACGACAAGCGGTGCGTAAATTGTTTCACCACAGGACTCAGGATTTATGTCACCTCAGGATAAACTGGGCAGGCACGGCTTTGAACGCTTTTTATGCAGCTGTACGCAAGGCACTGGTCGTCGTAGTTGTACTGCGCGCCATCGGCATTCTTTTCGGTATGGGTATTGGAGCATGGTGGCTCTTACGAAGAGGCGGGTGAAAACCTGTGGGGCTTGATCTTTCATAGGTCAACAAAAGACATTACTGTGTGTGCACTGTGGCAGAACAAAACACTAGTGTTGGAGTGTTGTCTTCTCACCTACTATACCACATACAAACCAGGCCAGTAAACCAGCATGGAAGTGCACATGCTATGGTGTTATACCGCCAGCAGGGATTGCAATGACTGACCTCAGAGAAGAAGCTCGACCATGCATGGTATACCAGTGAAGAAAGTGAGAAATGACCTCAGGAATCAAACGTCTAGACCATAATCGCCATGCGATCATAATATGTAAACAAACCCTCGCCAGAACAAATGATAACATTCTAGAGCAGTTAGAGAAAAAACCATATGCCCCACGTTAAAGCAGCGTGTTTCTATGTCGCAAGTCGGTGGCACTATCCCAGGTATGAATGATAACGGGATGCTGAATTATGCTTTGCAAAAGGTAGGGAAACAGACATCAAGGGTCTTCGAGTGTCGGTTGGATGCATGCTCCTCAAGGCTGGAGGGAGGTCTCATAAATACAGCATCTGAAATGATAGCTTCAAGACAATTCTTACGCTGGCTGTCGTGTAGTTACCAACTACGACTTCGTATGTAAATAATCCATAAAATACAGTAAAACACATACTCACAAACGTTTGCCTGCAGACTGTGCATTGTATATTTTTAGCTTGCTCGTTGACTTTCAACGAGCTCTTGGCTTCCTTAGGGCCCCCCTTTCCAGCTCTTTCTCGTTTCTGTTGAGCTTTGGCACCCTGGAAATGAATTATAAGTGGGGTGAAGCAAATCTATTCCGTTCGAACACATACGTTTCCCATGTGTAAGCAGTCGGTATCAGGTTGGTCTCGAAGCGGAGTTGAAAACACAGAGCCGAGTTCGGTCACTGGAGGCATGGGAAATTTTCTGAAGTTAGGAAACCCATTGGAAATTTCTTGGAAAATTTAATGTTTCATAAGAGTTTCCAATGTCTAGGAAACTGTATATAATTGTAAAAATATGACCTAGGATATTATCAGGAAACTACCTCCTGAAACTGTTATTTCTTATCTAAAGAAATCATTAATAAATTCCAAATTTCTTCATAGTTTTCTGGTACAGCAAGATGTTAGAACATTATGAAATCTTGCCTTGAAACCTTGTGGAAATTTTGGATTTCTTCAAGATTTCCTAACACTGAAAATTATATTAAACATTCAGTTTCTAGGAGCAGGAAATTCACAGTCTATTTTCTGGTTTGAGGGATTGTCCAAGTGTTAAGATCCCAGATGTGGAGGGGAAATGGGGCTGAGGTGGAGTTGGGTTAGAGAGACTTGGCTTCAACTTATAGTGTTGTACCTATATGGCTGCTGGTCCCTATATTTCAGATGGGGCACCCTGAGGGCCAGGGGGATGACTAAGACTAACTACAACTAGATACATGATTTAACAATGGGGGTACTTTGTTGATATCAGAACTAAGTATGTGTGGAGAGGGATTATATATAAAAGGTGTTAAGTTCATGGACATTACCTGGAACTTCAGAGATTGGATATCCAGAGGTCAGACTTCAAGGGGGTGCAAGGGGGGTAGGGACCCGGCTTCAACTTATGTGTTGCACCACCCACTATTGTTTGATCCCTAATTTTAGAGATTAGAGGTTTGGAGGTTGTCTGGAGGTTTGGACTTAGAGGTATCATTAATAGTATCTAACTATGGAGCATTGTTTGATATTCTTGAAGCCTTGTAAATGACATGTTCTGATAGATTGAGGTGTTAGTAATAACACCAAAGTCTTGAAGGGTTCCAAAACACCATGCTACCTGTGCTAGTTCTGCCAGATTGTCACCTAATGTGGGTGGGTGATGGAGCCTGAATGATTGATGGCATCTGCATGGGGAGTGATGGAGTGGATGCACAAGTGATATTGGCAGTAAGGCACATTGAAGATGATGTAAATGATGGCTCAGCTCAGACCCTGAGAACATAGAAGAAGAAAGACATAAATGTTGAACAAGAAAGACATACAAGTCATATAAGAAGTGGAGTTCAGAATTGGATTGGATGTTCAGATTGAACAGAATACAAGTAATCTACTTTGGGTCATGAATAAGGATTATACTTTGAGGGCATATAACTGTTCTCTAACCCAGATAAGAGTGCCCCCTACACATTTGACTATTCATCATGCCAAATACCTGAGGAGGGACTTGTCAGGGACACCTCATTTTCCATCTCTGAAGTTCCAGAGTTGCACCTCCAAAGGTCTGGACCTCCACAGCTCCAAAGTTCCAGACTCCCACACCTCCAAGGTTCCGGAGTTCCAAACTCTACTTCACTTCCACCTTTGGAGCAGCTCTGGAAGTGTGTTACAACCGTGCATTCCGCTCTCCCGTTCCACCTTCCACCCGGTCAAATTCTGTCACCCCCTTACCCTTACTCAGCTCTCCAATTCTCCCGGCCCCTCTGTCGGCAAGGATACCTTGTTCCTCATACAACGTCTGCGTCCCCTTACCAACGGACGAGGGTTATCTATATTAGATACCAAGTTCCGTCCTCCCTGCCCTATGATCCCTGACTCTGCTCTTGGTTCTGTACCAAACACCTCTTCCGCTCTGACTCAGAGCTCATTACTGTTACTTCCTTACATGTACCCCTCCATATATAAGCCCTGTATTCGCACTAGTAACGACAGTTCGAATATCGACCACATTTCGTGTTAAACTTGTCCATAGTGTTCTAAGTACACTTCCACCATTACCCCCGCTCCTCCGCACTTCCGCGTTTCTGCACTTACTGTGGACCGTGTGTGTTACTTGACCCCTCTGTTCTGAAGTCTGGGGACCTGTAATTGTTCGAGAGGCGCAGCACATAAGCTGAAGCCAAAGTCCCTTCCAATCTGTCTTCCGTTCATCTCCACCCTACAGTTTTACATGTCTGTAACAAAGTGAAACAACTTGTGTACAATGTCCAGGATCAGTTAGGGATCCACGGAGTGCAGGGTTGATAGGTACCAAGTGATAACCTTGACTGCAGTTGGGTGTAGTATAATATGGACTCACTGACAGTGTAGGACCTTAGACTTTTCTCTTTGGTTTTCCCCATCTGCCAGCCTGTGTGATAGTGTGATCTCCATGGTGCACAGGTGTTGCCCTTACAGGACTGACCTTTGTCAGGGAGCAGCATGATGAGGAGATCACTGCAGAATGGTACTCACCCACTTTTGGACCTGACTTGCTGCCAAGCATGTATAGTAACCCTATAGGAGTTGTGCCAAAGCCACATTCAACCAAGTTTTACCTCATAAATGACCTCAGGGTGGGCCCCACTTTCTAAACTCATAGATAGCCAAGAGTGATTCCTTAATACACCTTGACAATCTACACGATTTTGGGATTATTTTGAGAAATGTACATCATATGTACAAGCACACCCCTGCCTGGCTATTTATAAGTGATGTCTCCAGAGCTTACCATCATTGGCTGGTTCATCCACACTGGCAGATTAAACAAATTGTCACGATTGATGGACAGCAGCATATTGACAGATGTATGCAATTCAGCACCTGCAGCACTGCCTGGGTCTGGTGTATGTTCATGGGCCTCATCATGTGGATTGCTATTCACATCAAGAAGATTCATGACCTGCTCCATTACATGGATGACTCTTGGTCATATGACATGGACCCAAAACTTCATTTCTACAAACTGTACAACTCCTTCCTTCTCAAACAAGTCCAGATGCTGCAGCTTTGGGATGAGATTGCACTGCTGCACAGCCAGTCCAAGCAAGTCTATGGTGCTGTTCTGCACATCATCAGTTTTGACATTGACCCTACCGCCATGACCATCACACTACCCAACAAGAACTGGCTCAAACTAATCCAAGCAATACAATCCTTCATTGGCACATCCACATCATGCTAACACCCCTTAGTTAAGTGTCAATGTTTGTTAGGCTAGATGAACTAGGCCCTCAACATCTTCCCTCTTCTTCAGCCTATGTTACAGTCCTCATATAACAAAATTGTGGGCAAAACAATCACCAGAGCAGCAATTTATCTCAACAATGTAGTCACTTCTAACCTCACCTGGTTTGCTAACACCATTGAGCTTGCCACCAGCATATGCACCTTGGTGTGAGGGGAATCTCTGCTTTGCAGGCAAAGTCCCATGAAGTCCTGTGAAGTTTTGTGAAATCCTGTGAAATCCTGTGCTCTATGTTTCACTTCAATGTAAAACTTCAATGTAAACATTCCCATGCCATGCTGAAGTCCTGCAAAGTTTTGCAAAGTCCTGTGAAGTGCATCCCACCAAATGCCACTTCAGCAACTGACCACTTGTCCCATAGCTTTGCAGGTACCTCCCCTGGCAACTTCCAATCCTTGGCCTTGTCCATAATTCGGCACCCCTGTTGCTTATGTTATTTGGACTTCAGAGGTGCAGAGTTGTGATGCCTGAAGTATATAGTTGTCAGCTAGTGGGCAAAGGGATCCTTAGAGTTTTCTCTTAGAATTTCCCCTTCACCAGGTATGCCCTTGCACTGTATGTAGTTCTATATGACTTAGGATTTCCCCTTTTCCAGTGTACCACTTGAGTGTAGAGTGTCTGCTTAGGTTGCCCTTACACTTGGCTTTTCATCTCCTGTGCCTGTCAAGGAATGCCCATGCCATTCAGCTGAACAGGCCACCCACCAGGCTACTCATTCATACTGATTCTCTCAACACAGTGGAGATTTTCCATTCCTTAAAAGCATGTGAAGAGTACAACTGCTTGCTCCTCTTTGCTGTTCACCTGCTGTTACCACAGACAACTGCACTGCATGTTTTTCACATCCCAGGAACAGACAAATGCTGTTTGTTAAGGTGCATACTTATGGGTGGTACTGAGATACTTGGCTGAAGGCCAAGTGAGGCCAGGTCAGAGGGACTTGGCTTCAACTTATTGGTGTTGTGCCCATGCAGCTGTCTGTCCTTGTATTTCAGACCAGGGGCCCAAGGGCTGTTTCACAGAGTAGAGCATAGGCTTAGGGGGAATACTTTGTTGACATCAGAATGGCCTAGCATACATGTGGAGAGCGAATTTATATACTAGTGTGAGGGTACAGGGATTGGGGAGAGGGTGACCGAGGGGTCACATGATACGGGCAGGGTAGAATGTACTAATAATAAAACAAGTAAGTATAACATAATATAACTGGGGGTGTGACCAAGTGTGACTGAGGTACGTCAAGGCCAGAGGCCTGAGGTACATGGTCTGAAGTCCCAAGGTATGCTGAGATCCAAGGTGAAATGGGGATCTAACATTGTTGCAGATGCACTCCCACACGGCCTGCTTCATGTCACTTCTCAGCTCCATCCAACCTTCACATCAGGTCATTCAAACCCCCTCCAGATGTGTTGGGGGCAAATCAATAATCTCAATTCCTGGCATGTGGGTGTCAGGATCCCTGTTTTTCCAGTATATTGTCTAGTCATCATTCCACTCATGACCACCTTCATCATCAAATTATTCTACTGTGTTGTCAGTGGGAAGGTATCACCCCCCATCCTCTTCACCCATCACTGAATATTGTATTTGCCAGGTTACTGTAAGGGCAACCCTTGAACACTGTGGAGATCATACAATCACACAGGCTGACAGAGGGGAAAACCAAAGTATACATAAATGAATAAGACATGCAATGAAGGGAGATCTCACCTGACAGAGGGGAAAACCAAAGAGAAAAGTCTAAGGTCCCCACTGCCACCGAGCCTGTATTATACTACACCCAACTATGCTCAGGGCCATTGCTCGGTACCTACCAACCCTGCACTCTGTGGATCCCTAGCCGACCCTGGATGCTCATACTGGAGCCATTTTACTTCTGAGACATTCCAGAAGCCAAGGCAGAGCGGAGTTCAGAACTGTGGAGATGGAGTGGAGTTCAGATCTGTGGAGATGGAGCAGAGTTTGGAACTGTGGAAGCAGAGCAGAGTGCAGAACTTCAGAAGTAGAAAGTGGGACATCCCCTGACAGTTACCACATGACCTTGCTGCTATTTGTGCTACTTGTGCCAACCCTGCACTGTGCAGGGGCATCACCTTGAAGCAGAGGCAAGGTGTGACTAGTACATTGCTCCAACTGATCCCATCATGAGCCCTATTACATGCAGGTATACTTCACCCTTTCATCCATGCAGCAGCACAGGACATTGGTCATCCACACCATAGTCCTCCCTCTTTCACTCCCCCTTACAATCCTGTTTTACTATAAGTACTCAGCTTCCACATGTATATATTCCCTAGTTCAATTATCATATGTCTACCTTGTGATTTGATCTCATACTCGCAGAAAACCCTTAGTGGACTATCCACTGCAACATTGGTGGTTTTACTTATCAGTGAGCTTGAACCTTTGATCTTATCTGTAACACTTCATAGGAGTGTTCAGATTAGTAAAAGGAACATCTGAACTAGGGTGACCTTTCCTTGAAGACATGCACTATTTGTTGCGGACTCTTCTTGGGTTATTTGCCATGACCATAGGCCCCATGTCAGAATACACTGACATTACATATTTACCCCAAAATTCAATCTTGACAGTAGGCCAGGCAACCTCTTCACTCTGCCTGGTCCTATAAGTAACTCAACAAAGAGTGAGCCATCACTCTTGGCCATGCAATCAAGTCATCTGCCCTCCTTACATACAACTCCCAGCTCAAGTCATATCTCAATTTCTACAAACTACACAACTTCAACATTGAACCAACCCCAGATATCCTCAGTGATTATGTCATCTATGTGGTGTACCATATTAAGCTTACTGTAAGGGCAACCTAAGCAGATGCTCTACACTCAAGCGGCACACTGGTGAAGGGGAAATCTTAAGTCATATACAACTAGATACAATGCAAAAGCATACCTGGTGAAGGGGAAATCCTAAGAGAAAACTCTGAGGATCCCTTCATCCACTAGCTAACAACTATATACTTCAGACATCATAACTCCACACCTCCAAAGCCTGAATCACATAAGCCACAGGGGTGCCAAAATACAGACAGGGCCAAGAAGGTCATCAGAAGCTGCTGGGAGAACAACCTGTAAAGCTCAGGGGGAAAGAGACCTGCTGCTGAAGTGGTGTCTGGTGGGATTGACTTTGGCTGGGGTGTGTATGCTTCACATGCACTTTGCAGGACTTCAGCGGGGTGTGGGAATGTTCATGTGGGGTGAACATAGGGTGCAAGGACTTCACAAGGACTTCACAAAACTTCACAAGACTTTGCATGACCTCACAGGACTTTGCAGGGGTTCCCCTCACATGCACTTTGGTAGGGCTTTGTATGCTTCACATGCACTTTGCAGGACTTTGGCAGGGCATGGGAATGTTCACACTGGGTGGAACATAGGGTGCAAGGACTTCACAAGGACTTTGCAAGGAAAATGGAGGTTTCCCTCACACTTACCTCTGTCATGGCCTATCTGTCAGGCATTTATATCACACTCCATCCCCACTTCCCCAATATTCACATAGCCCATTGTGCCCCCATTGTTGTACAGTTCCTAGCTGGCATGAAGAAACTATGCAGCTCACCAACAATAAAACATAAACACCTACTATCCCCTGATGACTTGACTGCACTCCTCACTACATTCAAACCTACCAACTATGACAACATCTTGTTCTGCACCATGCTCCTGGCTGGTTTCTTGTTCCTGCTATGTCTTGGTGAAATGACTTGACCAAACAACTGGTGGAAGCAGTCAGTGAAAGAATTCCCTCTATGTCACTCCATTTCCATGCATCCCTACCAATTCTCATTCCATTTGCCTTTCCACAAAGCTAACCACCTCTACCAAGGCAGCATGGTCATCATCCTCAGAAAACCCAGTCCACTCATGACCCCCTCATTCACATGCACATGTACCTCAAACAAAGGGACATTCAGTTCCCTTACCATCCTGAGCTTTGGCTCACCTCCTCTGGCACCATACTGACTTATTCATGGTTTGTGTGCTGACTATAGGCAATGCTGATTGCTGAAGTAGGTGGCCACTCATTGTGTTCTGGTGGTGCAACCACACTCACCTGCACAGGGGTTCTGTCACAATCTGGTTCCTCATGGATCTCTGATAACCATCTTTGGTAATTAACCCTGTCCCAAGCCCCCTACCCTGAGCCTGACCTTATCTGAGCCTCCCCAAAGTAGTCTAAGCCTGAGCCTGACCCCTGTTCACTATATCCCACTTCCCTGAACCCTGTTCCTACCCTTCCCTGAGCTTCATTTGGATCCTCTTAGTTATTTTATGTCCAACCCTATTCCTTGTTATCTGTATATAAGTCTCATCTGTATGTACCTTGCTCTTCAGTCAGAAATCAACCTAGATCTCCTTGAACCACTTGTTAACTTCTACCCAACTCCTCTTATCCCTTGTACTCCTCTTGTCCAAACCTCACACTGAAGTTAAGGGCACATACAATAGTGGATGGCACAGCATATAAGCTGAAGCCCCACCCTTACCCTTACCATCCTTGGCCCAAGCTCAGTACAAGCTCACTCTGAGGTCTCACATGTTGGAAGAGTCAAGTCTAACAGGTCTACAGCTGCCATGGATGATGGTTTTCCAGGATGACAAGTTGGTTCTATACACATGACCCCTGTGCTGCTCTCCACCTCTGTGCCCTCCCGGATCCTCCTGCACCCACATGGACCCACATCCTATAGTACCTCCTGCTCCAACATAGACCCCAGTCTTAACAGGTTCCCAACAATGTGAATCAAGCCATAGGCTGGTGGGTATGAGGGCAACACTGGTGACAAAGCCACAACCTAAAGATACTCAAGGAGATAAGAGCCAATACAGGACAATAACCAACTGTGCAGTAGACATCCTCAGTCCATAGAGCTATTAATGATAGACACATGGGGACTTGCCTGTGTATTGGATATCCTCAAAGATTAAGCTGAGGAAATGCCACCACACTGGCTACAACCTTATCACTGCACTAGCAATGCTTACATAATCAGGGGAGATAGAAACTCATGGAAGGTTATAGAAGATCCAGAAACTTGGAGAACCAGAACTTTGGAAGTCAAACTGGTGAACCCTGACAGTGGGCTTCTGACTCATTTAAAATTTACATTTGCAAGCACCCTGTTGTACCCCATGCTCTCATCCATGGTCAAGCCATCTCCTATGCCCCCCATTGACAAGAGAACAACACACACATCTGATGATCACTCTCATACCTCCTTATGCCCTTGTCAATTCCTTTTTTGCATGCAGCTACCTTGCCAGGAGCTGGTTTTGGCCCACTAACTCTCTGTCGCCTCAACCAGGTGCATTGCAATTCATCTAAGCTCAAGCAAGGAATGAGCTTACACCAGATGAATTGCACACCTGCTCAGACACAGCCACACAGTCATCCAACTAGCTACCTCATCACATGCAAGCTACCTGTTGCAACAACATCCAGCACAGTCTTCTGTGCATATCATAGTTCCCTTGTGGTATACATTCCTGCATCACTCAATACATGGTGTGTCACTAACTGTAGCTCTGCACACACAGGGTTAGTGTCTATTGCACAATGCAGTGGAGACCGCTTGCTATAAGATGTGTTTTTCCAGAGGGGCTCACACCAACCCTTTTAGCTTACATCTGCACACTCACACACTTGCTTGCTGCATCTCTGCACCTTGCTTAGGTAAAAAATGTCTGTTCACTTGCCACAGAATCCACTGATCTCACAACAGATTCTATTTTGTGCTTCCCACCCTTGTCCTCCCTTTTCTGCTTTTCCGCTCTTTCCATTTTTCTACTTACTGGCTGGCACAGCATAAATGCTTTTTCCCATACAAGTTTTTTACTGCCATGTGCTGCATCCATGCTCTTGACCCAGACTCTTCCATTACTACAGACTTTCTAGTAGGACTTTCAGTTTACTTGGATGCTTTCCTCCTATATACATGTATCATATACCCTTGTCAAAAGCTAGAATTTATCAATGATTTCTTTAGATAGGAAATCATAGTGAAACTGACAATTTCTGAAGGCAGCTTCTGACAATTTCCCGGGTTATATTTTTACAATTTTTATATACTTTCCTAGACATTGGAAATGCTGGTAAAACATTGAATTTTCTCTAATTTCCCATATCAGAAAACTCTTAAGAAATGTGAAATTTCCCAAGAATTTTCCAATAGGTTTCCTGATTTCAGAACTTGTCCTACACCTCCAGTGGGTCTAAGAAATGCATTAGTGTTTTGTTTCCCCAGCAGTCATGTCCAACTCGAGGACAGGCTTATGCAGGCCGCAGCAGCAAAAAAAAAAAGTGATTCAAGCAGCCGTTTATGGTACGTGTACATGAATGAGAAAAGCGATACAAGCAGAGAGGAAATCTGGCGATGACACATCGCGGTAAAAAACCCAGTGAGAAAGAGTGTTTGTGTTATGGAGGGATATGAACAAAGAGAGGGACAGCAACAGGGCTGTACTGAACGAGGTTAGTGCGCATCCAGCGGAACCAGCACAGACATAGCAAGCGGCAGAGCGCACCGTGAAAGAATAATGTACTTAAGGCAGAGGCAGGTGAGCAACGCGTGTATGGGTCACGTGCGACCTGAAAACGTGCGACAACAAGCCGGGATCCCGGGCGGAACTCGTCCGGGTGTAAGAACCTACTTAAACCTCATGGGTCTGAGAAGTACATTAGTGTTTTGTTTCCCCGGCACTCACGCCCAAGTCACCTATGGCAAGTCTTCAAACTGCGAGGGACAAAATTGCGCAACAGGTCAAGGTCGATGTCAACCTTCGACCTGCGGACACTGAGGCAATGGCCCACGCTGTCTCTAGAAGTTTTATTTGTGAGGTCCTATATTCTCTGCTTGACGTCGTCTTACGAAAGAATTCCAGCTGATACAATAACGGGTATGACTATTATATTTTGAAAGGGTGTCCATTTCTGGACCTATAACCCTGCATTTATTTAGTCCCTACTAAGGAAATGTATGCCTACGCAACGCTGGCCTCGCTAGGTGACGACGTTTATGAAGAACCTTCAACACTGCACTTGGAGAGTCACGTTGCTCGATTATTTGGCAAAGAGGCTGCACTTTTCGTCCCGTCTGGGTCTATGTCAAACCAGATTGCTCTCCGAGCACATCTCACTCAACCTCCACATTCGGTCCTGTGTGACATCCGCTCCCATATCAATAGGCAAGTGGAATTCCAGAGCAAGCGTATGTTTTGAGTCTTATGGTAAGACTATCGCCCAGCTATGAAGCTGGGGGAGCCGCATATCACTCTCAAGCTGCTGTCACGGCTGTTATTCCCTCCAACGGTATGGTTTATGGTTCCAATCGGTCGTTCCAGCCTTACCTCAGAGTTAGGTCACCATTTAACGTTGTTGGATGTTGAGAAACACGTTATAACAGGCTCTGATGTCCATTTGTTGGTGATCTGCTGTGATCTCGTCTGTCGCCCGTTAAAAGTCACGCAGTGCTCCAACTCGGGTAATTGCTTTAGAAAATACCATCCTTGGGTGTATAATCCCTCAGGATGAGATTCTCAAGATTTCTGAACTGGCCAGGTCAGAAGGCATTCGTATGCACTTGGATGGCGCCCGTATTTGGCACGTTGCTGCAGAAACGGGAACACCATTCTCAGTTCTTTGTGACCCTTTCGATTCTATCAGCTGTTGTTTCAGCAAAGGCCTAGGTTCGGACAGCGTCACTAATGAGCGTTTACGTACTCACCCTACGTCTTGTAACATAGGCGCACCTGTAGGTTCATGCCTTGTCGGAAGCACTGAATTCATTTCCCACGCACGATGGCTCAGGAAACTTTTTGGAGGGGGGATGCGTCAGACTGGCATCTTAGCTGGTGCTGCAGCATACGCCCTTACACATAGCTTCGAGCTCTTGCCAAACGTACATAACTTGACAAGAAAACTTGAAAAAGGTCTTCAAAATATAGGGGTTGGAATTACCTCTCCGGCGGAGACGTGCATGGTAAAAGGTTTCTTACCTCGAATCATCCTGCATAAGCTTAGCCATTGTCCTGTAGGTCTTCTACAACCCGGCCCCTATCGGACTGGGTTATTTGGAGATAATGGAACGGGCTGCCCTCCTACCTGATCCTATTAAAGTTGGTGGATCCCGACTTGTCGTGCATATCCAAACGAGTCCCGAGGCTGTTGATGATTTCATAAATCTCCTCAAGAATATGGCTGATGAGAAAAGGGCGGTACAACCAAACGGATCAACAGAAGCCTCAGGGGGAAACGACAGTCCTAGCACCGACTACAGAGATGTATACGTTAGAGTTCGGGGTAAGCCCCAAACATGATACACAGCCGTTCATACAGGGAATATAGTTCAACCTCTACCGATGTATTTCTGCTTGTCATACTCTTTCCAAAGTGATTTAAGCAATGCTTTACCCCCGACGTCCAAGGATTGGACCATTAGCGTGTCGCGCCCGTACTCTCCCATCATGGTGCATAATGCAAAAAGACCAGGCTCTAGCTCGCGTCGCATACTGACGGACAACACACTCAGAGGGTCGTTCATGAGTTCAAGATAGGATAATAGGACATAGGGAGCATGTCGGGCGAAAGGTCGCGCCAAAGAATCCGCTTTCTGGGTATCGCTGTTGTGGCTGCGAACAAAAGATTTTGTGGTAAAGGTTGTCAGGAGACGTCCCAATGATCCGGCCTCCGTTTCCCCGAAGGTATCCATGGGGTTGATCCACTTCGGAAAGGTATCCGCAACGATACGATATTGCTTGATACCGAGAAGGGGGCGAACCCCTCGGATCAACAAAATCAGCTGTCGCAAGACAACGCACAGCTGGGGCAAGAGAGGGGCCAGCAGATCTCGACGCAAGCGGACTAGGGCACTCAGGACGAGAACGATTGCTTGGAAAATAGAAGGGGATGAACGGTCTTCGTGGTCCGCGGTCCCCACTAATAATCTGGATAAGATAGACAATATGCAGGCAACATCTAAGGCGTTGAGCGACGCAGCCTTTCAGGAGCATGTTAGCAAACAGCTGTCAAATCAGGGAATGAATTTTACTCTTTCAGTGCATTGAAATTGGACGAAGTTCACTATTTTCATGGTGAGTTCTGATGAGCAGTTGATGAATATCGGACGATTCAAAAATATTCGAAGGCATCGTGACATATGCTCATGCGAGAACTTAGAAGTCCCTGTCCAGCATGTTAAAGTTCTTTTCCATAACCGCCTCGAAAATATGCTTACGCTCGGGGGCTTCCCGCAGGAAAAGAGTCGACAAACGTATCAGCGTAATAAGCTGAGGTTGGTCTTCGGGACCATCCTTCAACCCTTCTTCCACAAGGTCCAACGCACATTCATACTGTGCAACAGAAAATGATTTGCTGGCACGGCTTATAGGACTATCACAAGCAGTCTCTAATGGGGGTCAATAACAACTTGAGCGAAGCAGATCGAAGCATGTTATCACTGACCAGCATGTATATTCGGCAATGTGAAATAGAGGTATGCTGTTGTGATACTCGGCACCAACCGGCAGTCAAACTCTGGTAATAATTGGCCTTCTGTAACCAGAAGGGAGAGCATGGTCGAGCGAAATTTGTCGGAAACGAGAAGCGCCTCAGAGGTACTAGAGCCTATGATACGTGTGGTTTTAACCAGAAGCCTTTGACCATATGCTTCGACAGATGGCGCTGTGAGTATTTTAAGTATGCTGCGGCAATCATAGTCAGGGATACCGACATATTGAATATCTATGTCGGAGAGAGACCAAGGCCTGCCAGGCCTCGATTATCCACTCCGAAGCAAGAAAGTCACTAGCTGTAGGTTTATCGAGTATTGTCTTGATTGCTGATATCAGTGGCTCTTCGAGGTTAACACACAATTGTCGGATCAGTGATAGCACTGGTTCTTGGAAGCTAGGATGTGTCATAAACCGATGCCGTCTTCGTTATTAAGCATCATGATTTACCTGGACACGCTGAATCCTTGCACAAGCATGTTGATAAATTGTAGTAGGGAGCGGTGGGCCAGTGGCTGGCTACCCATATACCCATTGGAATATAGGCTGCATTGTAAGAAATGGCCTAGTATGTTGATGAGTAAGGCCCCCTCTGTTCTGATAGCGCCCCGTGTTGCTGAACTGACATATTTATGAGGGGGACCATCGTAAAGGTCAAAATGGTAGCGTACACTTGAATCAAAGACAATAGATCTAGGGTAGCTTGAGTGTATGCCGGACTGGGCTCGGTAGGTCCATATTTCGATAGTGTCAGATATGTCATCCATTGAGGACTTGCTGCCTTGATTACTTTCACTTGAACAAAGCAGTGTTAACACATTGCAAATGTGGACTAACCATATCTTCAATTAATTTCATTTGGGATTGCTTTGCCATTATGACAATGAAAGAGCGCAAGATGGCTCTCCATTCGATATGGCCTTGTGAAGTGGGTTCATTTTTGGGACTAAACGCTCGGACAAGGATGTCTGCATTCAGAGCTTTAGTGGCCAGGTCTGCCCTAGAAGCCCTCGAGAGGAATTCAGGTGGGAAGCGGAGGAGCAAACTATAAACCCCTAGTCCAGCTTCGACATCAACTAATGACACATTGTCCATATCGGAGAGTGCATCGATGGAACTGCTCTTTTCAGTGTTAACAGCGGACAACCATTTTTGAGCGTCTACTGATCCGAGCACCGACGTCTGCTTGTCCAAGGCCGAAAGCATCATCGCTAAAGCAGCGCGTCGGCACCGTCGGTATACAACTCAACCAAACTAACCGCAATTACTCACATCGGAGCTTAGCACACTCCCAGAAGCTTGCCGAAGCAAACGCGCGCTGCAAGATAAGTGCTGCGGATGGAGGTTGGGCCTGTCCATTACGAAGCATATCGATTTGAACCTTGATCATCAAATGAGCGAAGCGAGCGAGCTGCTGCTGGGATGCGTGCAAGCTGTGGCAAAGGTTCAGCCAAGTGCACCTTACATTGAAAGCACGGCGGTATAACTATACACACTCTATGGTTGATAAATACCGCTCTAACATCAAGCCCCACAATGAAAGGGCACTGTGCTGTCTGGCGACATAAGGTGGCCGAGATTGGCTAGAGTGCAAGTTCGCCGGGCATACGCCGCCTACCAGAAGGTTCGCCTCGACATGGTCCAAAATAGTGTCAAATGCCAGCCACTCCTTCCTATCCAGCTCTGGAGAATCTGTAGCCTTACGGACAAATAGTACGCGACCCTAGCATATTGTGTCAGTTACGTTCGACGCTCGTTTCCGTATGACTCACAATTTCCACATGTAATTCAGGGAATTCATTTTGCCTCATGCAATCTTTAAATGCGTGGCTCAACTGATCTAAAGTCGTTGTGGCAACCCAAGTCTCACCCGCTCCTATGGTCCTCCATGCCGGGTCACTCCCTGCGAATAGTTCATACCACAGCCTTAACACAGTCGAAACTTGGCATTGATGCGTCCATTGAGAGTCATCGACATGTTCGGATCGCGAACGCTTTCTTCGGATCTCGGCGTTCGAATCACCGGCTACACCCTCTGGACAGAACGTAGTGCGTAATGACCTCGAGATCAGTGTGTCCAGATATGACAAGCATGTTTTGGCCCTTTCCATAGCGTCCTTACCCGCCCTCTTGCGTAATACTGTCCTGAGCGTAGTCGTCCCCAAGCGGACAACAAGTGTAAACTTGATGACATCCTGAATATTGTCTCTGTTTCCGCTGACTTGGAAAGTCTTCTCGTCCTTCGAATCCACTTTTCGACGCTTCCGCTCTGGCTCTTGGGGAGTCTCTCGGAGGTCAAGAAAACTTCCCAAGGCGTCCTTGATCAATCGCACCACTTCGTCGGCCTGTCCGGGTGTGACAAATGTGCGGAGGGCATTGGTGAGCTCATCCATGAATGTCAAAGACAACAGCGGCGAGCGCGCACACATGATATAAGTTGCCTGTGGATCAGAGGCGTGAAGATAAGGGGAGGCGGAGGTTAATGCAGAGAGCAGGAGCGATATAAGAGTGTGCAACGTCCGAGTCTTGGAGTGGTAAGACGTGAGCTGATTGAGGAATGTCAACACAGGGCGATCCAGTGCAGGCGAAGCCTTATGACTAGTTATTTGGCAAGAAGAGAAAGCAAAGTGCGTGAGCGTACCGTCACAAGGCGGTTCAAGATGCGTGGAATGAATTCGACACCAAGCTCAGGATGGATACGCTGAAGACAGGAGTGCACGTCCAATGCATGTGTAGCCAGTGGAGACTGTGAGTCTCAGTGACAGAAGATAAAACAATTGAGTCAAAAATGGCGGTCTCAGTAAGTGTGAACACACCATCCCAAGCGCGATCCAAATATTTGAGAGCGTCTTCACCTACTCTTTTCAACCTTGATATATCGGCGTCATTCTCGGCGAGATCAAAAAGCGCCTCTTTCTCCGTCAGTCGTAAGATCTCCACCGTTGTTTCCCAAATCGATTCCAGCATTTCCTCTTCTTCTGTCCCCTTCAGCCATCCCAAACATTCGGCTCCAAAGCGCAGAGCTGCAAGACGAATACGTTCACGTGTTTGCTGCCCCACGGGGCTCCCTACGAACAGCGAAGAACGGTGCTTGTGTAGAACGAGGATATAGTCCCTGTAGAGATCGGGAAGCAGCACACGCAGAGAAATGTGGGTTATTCGGTCATGTGCCGTGGAAGTGCCAAAAAGAGTAGAACAAATATCACTATTGGCTTTTGCGTTGGGATTGGTTTCTAGAAAAGCGCGGAGGGAATCAGGATTGTAAAGAATGTCTGTGCCAACGGAATATAAGAGATGGTGCAGAGGATGTGTGGATGAAACACAATGCAGAGCGCTCAGCCACGGACTAAGCTGGTGCTGAGAGAGTGCGGTATATGCCTGGAGAAAATTAGAACAATTGTGCGATCATGTCATGCTGCTTAGGCTTGCTAACCTTCTTCCGAGAAGTAGCATTTGCATTTTCGAACGCAGTGTGGTACCCAGTAAGCACGAAGGTGAGTATACCGACCAAGCCATCGTTGTTGGCATCATCGCTAAGCTGATCTGTGACCGCCAATGATGGCCAGAGACACTCAGCTAACGTGTCCAAACCTGCTCGCTGCATTGCGATAGGCCAAAAAACGCTAAGGGCCTGGAGCAGACGACTAAGAAGGCGGCCGCGCGCATTGCTAGGAATAGTGGGATATAACGCGATAAATGAGGCGACCAGAGTCGGAATTGAAGCCTGAAAAATGATAGGTTCGATTTGAGTGTCACCTGGACAGGTGACAATATCAGCAAGTAGAGACCAGTGATCAATGTCAAGCAACGGATTCTCGTGACTTAGACAGGTCAGTCAAGACTGCGGTCAAGGTAGTTGAACATTTATCGCGCACCCCCTCCGTGATTTCTCCTTATGAAACCTAGTGAATATCCACTCCATGATCAAGCCAGCCTTGCGAGGCACGTAAAGCGTGCGTGAACCCCACCCCATGCGGGCAATCTGAATCTTAGTAGGCCCATCTTCGTAAGGAGGATCCGTGCTTGACTTGAGCGCACGAACGAACGATTGCGATGACTGCAAAATGTCCTCAGAATCAGGGGCCTGGACCATGTACGACAATTTCCTTCGATGTAGCGTTTTGCTAGCACAGTTTCGGCGTCTACTTCTTCCGCATTACAAACTATCACCCCGTCCGGTAGTGCAGTACACAATGGGTAATGGCTTCCTCTGAATTGTGTAGAGAATTGCAGGAACAAGAGTGGCAGGCTCTACAGGTATACAGTTTTGTCCATAGCTGGCTGATCTTCATGGGCTCATCCATTACCGCTATCTACAGTCTACATATCCTGATTTTTTGCCATCCGAGCAGCCAAAATACGGCGAACAATTCGTTCTCCATGTCGCCGTGCAGCTGCCAGAGCCTACTCATGTCCACATTGTGGAACACAATAGAGCAAATATAACGTATACCGTCAGTGTATCTCATCTCCCACCACTTCTTCTGAAGTTGCTTCTCCCGCCCACATATCCTCTTGAACAACCCCCTGTCATCCATTCGTTGGAATCCGTCCATGATTGGCTCCCTCCTGCTACCCTCAAACTACTCAAGGACAGGTTGTTTACATTGTGGGACAAGGAAAATGTGCTTGGTATATGGATGGATCACATACGGAACGGGGAACTCCTCTCATGCCTATATTCGAGTCCAACATCCGTCAAGTAATGTCAAGCCATACTTACATTCTGACTTGCAGCGTTAACACTGTCATAATTGCTGTGCAGTCTTGCAAGTTCCACACCACACGTCCTCTGGGTAGCCCTCACCGCGCACAATGCGTCTGTCCTTGACGCCCATTTTCGAGCCTCAACCCACAGCTGTCCTATATGTCTCAATCGGCTCCCTGGAACCCGCTGCATTTCTCTATCACATTGTTCTCACGTCGTCTGTCGTGATTGCCTAAGCAGTTTCTGGGGCCATTGCATCAAGGAGGGCGATGTCGCGCGAGTTGGTTGTCCTGATCCCAACTGTGTCAAGGAGGATAGGCAGGCGTCTACCGAAGATGTTGAAGCTGTCGTATCGGCCGAGGAAGTCGTACGATGGCAGCGGCTCCTGCGAAAGCGGGAGGTGGAAAAAGGTACGAACCTGCTGCTTCTTGGGTGTGTATATGCGCATGTTCAAGTATGATCAGATCCAACGATTATTCACTGCCCAGTTGTCTCCTGCCAACAACCAGTCTTACCCCCACCACCTGCGGAAGACGGTCGCCCATCAGAGTGGGATCGACTCAGAATGTGCGAATGCGGCTTTGCGTTCTGCATGTATTGCCGTCGCGCATGGCATGGTCCGCACACCTCTTGCTCCCTCATCACAACAGCCGAATTTGTCCAAATGTACCTTCAGTACCCAGAGGGTTCTACAGAGCGGTCAACTATTGAAAAGCGACATGGAAAAGCCAACGTTTTGAATTTGGTAGCCAAATTCCGGGAGGAACAGCTAAACCGAAAATGGATGGAGAAGGAAACTATGACGTACGGCCGTTTATTATGTACTGTCTTATCTGAAGTTATTTGAACAACCTGCAGCTGTCCTGGTTGTCAAGTTCATGTTGTAAGTTTCCCACTGTTCTTGTTATTCATCAAAGTACTTAAAGTCTTACCTCAGCAAAAGAACGCGGGATGTAACCACGTATGTTTTCGTTTTTGATGATCATCTTATTGTGCTGAAGTCGGTGGTTAGATGACTTGTTCCAAATGCCGGTGAGTTGACACGTAGTCAATTTCTAATTTCAATACTCATGTGTTGTTGACCTGCCCTTAATAGTCAACATTTCTGCTACCGCTGCGGTGCCAAACTCGAGCCTTCAAACCCCTACCGACATTTTAACTCCCCTGGTCAACTATGCTATGCCAAGCTTTTCGACCAACATGACCAGGAGGAGGATCGGTGGATCGCATGGGAAGACCTGGACCCTTAGCACTCTATCTCACTTTCTTACCGAGGTAAATTCTCCATGTGATGTATGGTTGCTTATTGAGGCAAATATAGCTAAACTTGGGCTTGTGTATTACTTATTCTGTACCTCATGGCGTCTTCAGAGGTGCGTGACTTTCGTGATCGAGTGATGATTCAATCGGAATCAAACCAATAGGTGGTTCTTGCATGTAATCAATTATGGAGGCGGTGAAGTCAAGACACTGTTCGAGTCATAATCCTCGTGTAGCAATACATTTCTATGAGCCATACGTAGCTTTGAAGTACGCTGGAGGTAGGGTGCTAAGAAGGTCTACCAGCGGTCGTTCTACCACCAAGAGCTCGCCTGGTCCCAGGTATTCCACCTGTAGCAGCGGCCGATATCGTGTCACAAGATGGAAATTATGATCATTCTCACCATTCCGGACAACGGCGCTCGTCTCGACACCCTTTTGGGTTTCATCTTCAGCCGCCAACGAGAGTCTTTTGCTCTCTCTACGTCTTTTTTTCGAAGAGCTACTTGACCCCAAAGGTGCGCCCAGTTTCACCTTGCACATCCAACTCGATCCCCAAAGGAGCGCCCGTCGTCCAGCGTCCACATCGATTCCTGATGTGAGGTCAGGATCGAAAGATATTCCAAGTAGAGGGTCATGTAGATGACTGAATGGGGACGAGGATGCTTGTGATAAAGAATGTGACCATTCGGGAAATTGTCGCGCCTCGACGTCAAATACCTGAAGTGTATTGTTCACGAGGCCAATGATGAGAGTACCTGGTGAGCCCGGATCGAACGACAGTGATGCGATTGCATGCGAAAATGAAGGCAAGGCGCAGTGATGCTACGAATGAGGTCATGTGAGTGATGAGAACGTGATAAAGGACGAAATGAGTACCTGGACAGAATCAAGATTGAATACGTGGATACGGTGACGCGTGTCGGCCGAAGCTAGCCACTGCCCATCCATGCTAGTCGCCATGCAGGTGATAGTGGATGCCACCGAGGATGCGCTCAACGAACGGATATGTGATATCTCGCCAATTTCCTCAGATGAATCATCTCCGGAGTGGTGAGGAACCTCCCCGTTAGCGTCAAAAGATCCCGGAAGGTTTTTGACTGCTCTGCTTGTATTCCCACCGACGATGACATCTCGCATACGGTGTTGCTTAAAACTCCGTAATACCCGAGGGTTATCGTCGCTCTCTCCCTTGAGGTCAACAACCATAACAAGCGAACTACCCATACAAGCACCAACGATCAATTTTGACGCATCGCTGGTGAACAGCAGGGAAGTGGCCCCTGTAGCAGTAAAGCCTGCTTCAGCTGCAAGCTTTACCCGCTTGGGTCGAATCTCATTCTGAACATCAAATTAGTGGCTTGAACTCTCAGGAATAATCAAGCAACCTTACTTTAGCGTGAATAAGACGGAAGAGCTTTGTCTCGTAAAGATCGGACGTGGCGACCCAACTCCCATTGTCTGCGATTGCACATGCAACCAGGTTAGTACGTGTTTTCAACTCCATATCCACTAGTTTTTCCCAGCCATCCCTCTGGTCATTTACAGGTGCCTTGAGATCCGTGAGCCCCACTTCCCCGGGACTGGCGCTCTTTTTGATTTTCCAGATGGTGAGGCCTGTGTTTCGTCGACATAGCACGAGTTGGGCATCACGTGCTACTTGGACAGCAGGTGACATCCCAGTCGTATACGGGAGGCGTTGGTGATACGCATCCTCGAAGGTGGAAACAGAACTGGACCTGAGCGGGTTAACAACGTCTGGACCTGAGGATGGCAATGCGCATGGGCAAATGACGAGCGACATGTCCAAGCCACCAGACACCAGTATGGGAGTAGCAGTCCTGGACAACAAAGCTGGCAGACGGTGGCTTGAGGTGAGGGGAACATAAGGGGGCCAGACCCCAATACAGCGCACGTCATGGGAGTGAAGCCGTCGAGAACAAGTGTGCACCCACTTGCTGTGAAACGAGGTGGAAGACGGTAGATTCCCGGTGGAGGTCGCAACGGGTACATTAGAGAATTGACACACTTTCTGGTCCACTCCCGATGTGTATACAGACTTCCCTTCCTGTTAATAACCTGAATTTGAGACAAGAAATCGGCTGTCGCCACAAAAAAAAACTACATACAGGTCCAATTGTCAGACATAGCACGTCCGCTCCGTGCGTCTGAAAACTTTGAAGTTGGGTGCACGTGCTCGAATCCCAGAATTTTACAGAACCCAGTGAATCCCCAGAGATAATAGTTCCATCGCTTCCTTTAACAGTCATTATTAGCCGTGAATGAGAGTGGAAACTTACCCTAGTACGCCAATGGCCCAAACAAGAGTCCTCTCGCCTCTTGCTTTATCGGTTGTCATCCTATCCAGAACACGTCCGGAGGAGATATCAAACTTTCGCATGCTGCTATCCGAACATCCAGCAACAAGCCATGTGTCCGTCCATCCATCATCTTCGTCGTCTTCTGATGAAGAGTCCTGTTCTGCCCCACGACGAGGATGAATTTTCTTCATAGGGGGCCCCCATGCAATGCATAGTAGTCGTGACTTGACCCGGTCGAAGCGGCGATGAGGCGTCAGACTGTCGTCACCCAGCGAGATGATTCGAACAGACCCGTCCTCACAGCCTAAAGCAAGCAATGTAGAAGAAGGATTGGCAGCCATCGACCAGACGGCACCTCCTTGCGACGAGATGGAGCGCTACAATAGCTAAACGTACTGCTGCCTTGAAATAATAGAAAAAGGGATAGACTTACGACGATACCTCCGCCTTCAAGATCCCATTCCAAAACTTCACTTCCACCGCCAGTACTGAAAAGACGGAGGTCTTTCAGCTGTGGGACATCATAGAAGTCGCTTCTCCTCGACCGTAAAGTGAAAACAAGGCTGTCAACTTTTGACGGCACTGGGCCTGGCAAAACCTACCATGGCTGTCAATAGCATTTCTCAAACAAACCTAACTTGGCTCGCCCACCTTTTTTGCTACCCAAGCTTGTGATGCTTGGGTTTGGCGGTCTATCCCAGTCCATTCAAGTAGCTCTATGTTGCCATTTGCACGACCGGCTGCTAATACGCCAAATTTTGGAGGAGAGGCTCTTGTTTCTTTTGCTTTACCTTTCACAGGTGGGAGAGGCAATGGAGGGAAAGCGATTGCTGTAATAGCTGTGGGAGTGTAATCTACAAACCGGCAACGGTGGACAGAGACGGTAGAAGGGGACATAACATTCAATTATAAGTACTAAACGCTATTACCCGCCAAGCTACAGTGCCCTCCCACGATCACATGATGTCCATACGCAAATCTTTTTTTTTGCGTAAGCTGCGGGGAAAACGTGTATATGTTACCAATAATTATTAGCAAACTGAATTGAAATATTACATTCAGTTGAGCTTATAATTATTGGTAACATATACACTCTACTGCATCTCTATCATGTTTTTGCAACACTTGAAGCCCTAAATAAGTAAATCCAATGGCCACGGCCAGCCGTTGCTCCCCGATCAGCAACTCACGTGATCATATGACCAATTTTTTTTTGAAGAGTCCGGGCTGTCTCTCAGGCTGTCTCCACCAATTGCCTTGCGTGTTACATTTTCACCTGCATATCTTACATGAGTTCCGCACCTGATCCAACATGGACACTCAGTGGGTCATTATCTTGGCTGCCGCTACGCTGCTAGGACTCTATTTGTTTCATGTGAACCGTACGCTTTTATCCACACCAAACGAGGTACAAACCATCTCCCCCAATAGGTTTGATAAGGCCACTATCATAGCAAATTATGAACGGCTCCTCAAAGACCCCATCTCCATCGATTTGCCCGCTAAAACTGGTCGTCGGTACATTGTGGTGGGTGGGGCCGGATTTCTTCCAGGTATGTTCACATGCACAAGTATAGTTACACTTACCGCCTACGCGTCAACTTTCATGGTCCTTATTTTCAGGTTGGATCGTGGTTCAACTAATATCTCGCGGGGAGGACCCTCGGCACATTAGAATTGTGGATATTCGAGCGCCCACTCGCAAGGATCTCACAACTGGCCCGGCATCAAAGGTTGCCTTTCACCAGACGGACGTCAGCAATGCTGGTGCTGTGCTGGCGGCGTTCAGTGCGCCGTGGCCAGATGCAGACGATGGCGATATTCCTGTCACCGTATTCCATTCTGGCAAGTTTGCTTTCCTGCAATGAAGCCTCTGATTGTTTACTTCTATACCCATAGCTGCCAATATCCGGTTCTGGGAACGTGTCGAGTGGCTGCTCCCATGCTCAGATCATGTCAACGTCCGTGGATCACAAAATGTTATCGCAGCTTGCCGTGCAATTGGCGCGACCATACTGGTCTATACTTCCTCTGCTTCTGTGACAACTCAGCGAACGCGCTTTTGGTTATGGCCTTGGCAAAAATTTCCTAAAGACTTTGTTCAAGTTTTGGATGATGACGCCCCACTTCCACCGACACACAGCAGTTATTTCTCTAATTATGCTGTAAGCAAAGCTAAAGCGGAGCGGTTAGTCCGTGAGGCGGACAACACTCTGCTTCCGCATGGTGGTTTTCTCCGCACAGGCTGCATACGACCTGGAAACGGCGTGTTTGGCCCGGGTGGAGATGTTCTTGCAGGCGCCTACCTAGTGCGGCAGGACAACTAGTACGTTGTTTGAGAAGTTCGTCGAAGCGGTGGTTGATCTGCAATTCTCTCAGTACCTGGGTCAGAAATATTATACAGGTTAGGGCTTCTAGCTCATTCCGGGATTCAGATCCTCATGTAGAGATAGACTTTCATCTACGTTGAGAATTGTTCATTGGCACATCTTCTGTACGAGCAGCGTCTTTTGGAGATGGGTGCAAGCACCTCCAATGGAGCACCAGATATCGGAGGTCAAGCCTTCAATGTATCAGATCCCAATCCCCCAATCGCATTCGGTGACGTGTACACTGTACTGACTACACTGACGACCAACACCAAGTTCCAAGATCTACCTCCTGTGTTGATACTGGTGTTTGCTCATATCATCGAGTCATACTATCTCTTGCGGCTCTCACACCCGATTATGTCATGGATCCTCCCGCAAATCAAGGTCAGTTGGTCCAGTGACTTCGTGGCAACATTGCATATATATCTGACAAAATCTACACGCAGGGCGAGATTGCCGTTTTGCAACCGTCTCTGTTTAGTCTTTCCCAAATTCATTTGATATTCGACGACTCTAGAGCACGCAAGTCGCCAAAGGAGGGTGGACTTGGCTATAAGGCTCCCTTCACAAGTTTAGATGGACTTTGCAAACTGGTCATTGAATGGGAGAAAGAAGGGAAGCGAGAAGAAGAGATACTGGTTGTAGGGGGGCGTATTAGTTTTGGTTTTGGCCTAGATTCAGGTTGGAAGAAGTAGTATTGATCAAAATCAGCTTCCCACGGCCCAGAGTATGTCAAGCCACACAGGCGACTTAACGCTTCATCCTCCAATGAACTACGTATCAAACTATTTTAATCAACATATAGTTCCTTAATGTATTTTTTCTTATGAACGGGAAGATACGGCTATACTATTAGTATACAGTAGTAGATCACTGAATAAAATAAATAGAACGGAGTTTCAAAAGAACAAGTCAACGTCTGCCATGTCGTCTCTATTCGGTATCGGTGGCGGTTCTGGAGGACAGGGATCCTCTGGGTCGATAAATTCTGCTCAAATCGACATGGCTGTGGCCGAGTTTGTTTCTTATTGCACTTGTTCATTGCAAAGGTACTGATGTTATCTAATACAGGCTTGACATGGTGACAGACGTTTTTAACCGGCTTGTTTCGTCAGCCTTTGACCCCACCACGTGCAAGCCAGCGCAGCACTAACTTGCACTCTTGGTGTTCTGTGTAGGTCTTGCCACAACAAATGCATCGCCAGCCGTTATGCAGAGCCGGATCTGAACAAGGGCGAGAGCGTTTGCGTCGACAGATGCGTGGCCAAGTTCTTCGAGGTCAACAAAAAAGTAGGGGAGCGAATGCAAGCTGCTGGCGCAAATGCGGCTGCTGGAGGGGGATCCACACCGTCCTTTGGTCTATGAGATATGTACGTATCAGGTGGTGAATGGTCATCAAATTTGGTAATCATACCTTATTCAAGCCGTCCATAATCATCAGCTGGTGTCGGTGTGTGGTTCCACATGACGATGTTGATTCTTATCCAACATTTACTTAGGTGCAGTAATAACACTGACAAATATTGTGATATTTGATTTGCCAGGAGATATACTCTGGAGATGTGGGTCCCTGCAGCGATACATGGTTACATCTCCACATCGACGCAACGTCGGGCAATCAGTCAGATTGTCACTTATTGTCGCGTGGTTAGTTTAAGGTTTGCACATCGTGGTATCACACCGAAAGTTCCTGCCAATGTTTCGCCGCAATCTGTGAGTAAACTGTGACTATATCATACAACTGTTCACGGGGCTAGTCACTGGGATTGGACTTGTGGTTGGGAGAATCTTTATCTGACAAGTCTGATCTCGCTATCCATATGCAGATTTTTTGTTTAGTGCTTACATACCCGATGCAGCAGAACCTGGGATCGGAATATCGTACTTGTGGGTGGGAGAATCTTTATTTGAAAGTCAGATCTTTCTATTCCATATGCAGATTTTTTGTCTAGTCCCGAGCACCATATGGCGACGGGGCACTTTTTATCTAGCTATTATACATATCCGATGCGGCGTAACTGGCACCATTCTGAGCATTCTAGTGACTCTATTTATTACTAGGTCTATTACCGCTAGCAGCGTCATAGTCGACCGACTCCTTTTTCTTTCGGCTCTGCCTGGGCAGTCATTAGTCTCTTGCACCGCAAGACCCGCGCACAGCCATAAGCGCCGTAACGTAGGGTCATCCATAAGCGACATGTTTCGCTCACCAACAGCACGCAATCCAAAAAGAGCAGAAACAGCGCACGGCTGCCAAACACGTTTTGTATCTACATCTAGTTGACAACTGATGAGAGATTCCAGAATCGCTTTGGCCATCTTACGCCACCGATCGATTGATGGTACGTCGCTAAAAGATATGACGCCAAAATTATGAGTGGCTGACTGGATGCAGTACTGGCTCGTCGTGCGAGTCGCAATGTTAACTGGACCCTCGTTGCGATGGTCGCATCGCCATCAAGGAGCTGCCGTCTGCTAATGTTCGGACGGTCCTTCGTTTAGTTTTCGCATCAAGACTGGAGGAATTACATTGAGCTGTGCAAAGTTGGCAGGATGTCCCTGAAATGTCGGATGAATGATGGCCACGTAGGACATGGCAGAACACAACATAATACACGTACATGGGCAAGATGATATTGGAGCCCAGTGCGCTGCTTGTAGCTGTTCGTACAGCCGTCGTAGTGACAGCGGTGTTCCTTCCGTTTGCGTGTCAGTGTTCCTTCGGTTTCTGCGTCTATCTCTGCCGGCGCGGCAGCAACATCTGATGGCACTCGGGTCTGGCTGAGCGCTGTTTTGAAGTGTGCTTTAGATCTGGAACCAGGGAGGTGGCGCTCGATAAGGAATAAACCGGCTAAGATTGGTAGGTAACACACATACACTTGTAGGTGATATTGTATACCGTTGATGTTCTGTAATGACGATAAAAATAAGTTCGCTATTGTCACCGCCTATGTAATCGTTTGTATGCACCTTCCAGGCCTTCCCGCAACCTTGCAGTGCACACCTGTAGGATTTCCCGCCCTCGTTAGGACTTTCATTCCCTGGGTGCGCAAGCCGCCGGTGTTCAGCCAATTCGGATGCGGTCGCAAAACATGAGTCGCCGTGTCCACAGGACCCAGGCCAACAACTTGAGTGTCCACATGCGTACGGCAGGACAGTGCGGCTGTGTGCAGAAAAGAATGGGAATCAGTGATTCAGTCAGCTAAGGTTCACGTTTTGATTAAGCTTAAACTGACTCGAGATCGGCAGGGAGATGTGACGAAAGCCGGGTGTGCTCTGTGAGGCTCTGCTCCGTTCCGGGAGGGCCCGCGAGTCGGAGACGTTTACGGGGTGGAACACATGATCGCACTACATCTGGTACTGGGGATGCTCGGCCGGGGTCTGCCCCTGGATGCTCAGGAAGTGAAGATGGTACCACGATGGGACAACAGCCTGGTTTTTCTGCAGTGGGCGTGTAAGGAATAGTTGAGGATGGGTCTTGGAGCTCTAGAGATGGGGGCGACGGAGGCGGCTGAAGGAGAGATTGAGAGGTATCATCTACAGATGGAGACTGAGGGGTGGAAATACACTCAGGATTAATCGATGCAGAGGCAGAAGACTCTGGAGGAGTGTCTCTATTGGAGGATGGGGCGCCGGCCGGGTCGCCGGCGAGGGCGCGGCTGATTGACGAGTCAGTGGAAATAGTACATGGAGGTGGGAGGCAAGTCAGAGATGGAGCTACAGGCACGTTCTCCGAGGACGAGGCGGCGGTTGGAGTGTGGACTTGCTGGGTAGAATCCGGATGATAGGGCATGGAAGATGCTGACGAGGTGGAGATAGAATGATCAGGAATATGGATGGCCATGTAGTCGTCGTGTGGATAGGGCATGAGGCCATGAGGTTCCTCATGAGGGATAGAAGACCGAGCAGCGTTCTTGGAATGCCGCTTGCGTTCCAGGAGACGCCATCTGCAGAGAATGATGAGATATGGAAAAAAAAAAATAACGAGCAAGGGAGGCGAAACCTATTGCGACAGCCGAGGCCACTGCGACTCATTGCCTGGCCTACTTGGGTCCATTTGCTGCCGAGTTGTGCGGTGAGATGAATGAGCTTGGCATCTTCCTCTGACGTCCAGCCATCCTTCTTGAGGAGGGGGTCGAGGGCCTCGCGATAGCGCTTTGAACAGGCGTCGTCTGTGCGACCGGGGATGCTTTTGGCAATGAGAGACCAGCGAGGGGGTGAGTGGGTTGCGTAGAGCTTGAGTAAAAGGGCGTCTTCAGCGGGCGTCCATGGTGTCTGGAGAGAAATTAGGCAGACGTGGAGTGAGCGGCGAGATACGCACTTTGCGTATGCTGGGCGACAAGGAATGAAGCCATCTCTGTCGATATTTGATGAGAAGCGGTAGAATGGAGCCGAGGCGACATACCTTGCGACAGGCCTTGTTTGACCTGCCCGGGACACAGTTGGCGATGGCCTTCCATGCGCCAGGCTCGTCGCCGTGCTCAGCGACGGCCTGTCTGAGCAGACTGTCCTCCTCGATGGACCACGGCCGGGGTGTGCTTGAGCTCGTCATGGTAGACGACGACCAGGACTTGGGATTACTAACCCTAGCGTAACCCTAAAAGATGCCAAACCAAACCGGGACAAATAGCGCTAGACCAGACAAAGACAGGGGATCGTTGGGTAGAGTGACGTAACCCCGCGGATCGGGTGGCGGAGTAACGACGGATTTGCGAATTTAGACTCCACGATATTCGCCGAGGGCGTGCGAAAATCTAATTTGCAGGTCTTCTCTTGGGCGTGCCGAGCACCTCGAAGCGCAGCCGTCGGAGTTGAAATAATCCCGCAAGCTGGCCTCTGCCCTGGTCCCTTATTTGCGTTTTTGTAGGCACATGCTCGGGAACCCATGGGAGATACAAAAACAGATGGTCTCCTTCTCACATCTTCCCATCTGAGCTCCATCCCAAACTTTGCCATGCCTCTCAAGTGGTTCGCCCTTCTGCTACTATCTGTCCTTCTCGTCGCTGCCGCGCCCACTCCGGTATGTACTACTCGCTGTCCTTCACAGTGAGCTGGTTTCTCACCTTGTCTTCCAGGTCGAGCTTGATGCTCGTGCGGACTGGAGACGTGAGCCTGCCGACTGGAAACGCGAGCCTGCGGATTGGAAACGTGAACCCGAGGTACGATAGCCCTGCTGACCGTTGTCTATTTTGCCCCTCACCAATACCCCTTGCAGCCTGCGGACTGGAAACGCGCAGACTGGCGTCGGGAGCCAGAGCCGGCCGACTGGAAACGTGCGCCGGAGCCTGCTGACTGGAAGCGTGAGCCAGAGCCCGCTGACTGGAAGCGTGAGCCCGCCGATTGGAGACGCGAGCCCGAGGCACGTCTGCTTCATACCTTTTTCACGTGTACGACGCAGCTTACCCTACCTTCATAGCCTGCCGACTGGAAGCGAGAGCCGGAGCCTGCTGACTGGAAGCGTGAGCCAGAGCCTGCTGACTGGAAACGTGAGCCAGAGCCCGCCGACTGGAAACGTGGAGTAAGTCCTTGCCACCCTTCTGGTCGACACCATCCTCATCCTTATCCCCGCTCACAGCCCGCCGACTGGAAGCGCGCCGATTGGTAGCGATCTGTAGCGATCTGTATATGCAAATCGTTTCGACGACGCAATCACACTCTTTACCATCTTGCAATTTTTTTTGGTCATATCACCCCTGTACAGAAGTGCATCGTCCTCCACCGCCCCCATGCCCGCTTCGGCTTCTTCGTCTGGTCTTGCCAAGCATTTTGGCTAATCATGACTTTTGTCAAGATTTTTGGTGTACTGCTAACCGCGTTTGGACATGTTTTGGGTATCCCATAGTATACCAATAAACACCTTCATATCATCCCTAGATCATGGTGATGCGCAGCTGCCAGGGCGTTTGCTGGCGCGCCTATGGCGTGGGGTGTCGACAGAAGAAATCTTTCCCTTCCACTGCTTCTCCCGGCAGCAAGGCTCCAATCATTGATTCTGGCCATGTGGCACGATCGATGAAAATATAGCCTGCGTCATTACGACTCCTACAGTGAGACAATGGACCGAGCGCCCTACAGTACAGCTGCTTCCTAGCTAGGCCGCTCCGTCTTTGAGCCAAGACTCATTATAATTGTCCTTGGTTGCACCGCCCCCAATCGAGTACCTGACACCCCTTTTTTATTTGTTACTACTGTGCGTGTCTTGAACTCATTGATGTCTCGAACAGGGCAACTATAGAGGTACACATACATATAAGACCGCCTATACGTAGCGTATGTGACAACCAGGGCACCCGGACCATATTAATTATCAACATCTTACTCGACTTCCGACTCACTCACTTACTATGCACGTCACGAATATGAGACTCCTGGCGAGCTTGTTCTTATTGTCACTGGTGTGCGTTCAGCATGCCGTCGCCTTGCCGGCGCCAATGGCCGCCGCAGAACGGCAAGCTCGCAGGCCTGCTGATTGGAAGCGTGAGCCGAGTCCAGAGCCTGGGCCAGAGCCTGCGGACTGGAAGAGAGCAGACTGGAAGAGAGCAGACTGGAGACGGGAGCCAGAGCCTGCGGACTGGAGGAGAGCAGACTGGAGACGGGAGCCAGAGCCTGCGGACTGGAAGAGAGCAGACTGGAGACGGGAGCCAGAGCCTGCGGACTGGAAGAGAGCAGACTGGAGACGGGAGCCAGAGCCAGCAGACTGGAGACGCAAGCCGGAGCCAGCGCCAGCAGACTGGAGACGCGAGCCGGAGCTAGAGCCGGAGCCCGCAGACTGGAAACGCGAGCCAGAGCCAGAGCCAGCAGACTGGAGACGCGAGCCGCAGCCGCAGCCGCAGCCGGAGCCCGCAGACTGGAAACGCACCCGCTGAATGGTAGTTGATCAACCTACGGCTCCATCATTCGTTTTAAGTACGTAGTATCTGGCTCCCACCTTTTCCCTGTCTACCCGTTATACTCATCATCGTGGACGATCTAGATATCCATTATACTTATGGGCGGGACGCATGGTCGATATACATGCTCATGCATGGCACTGATAGCGACTTCGAGTTAGTAAAGCTTGTATATTGTGGGGATTTGAAATTCCTGTAGTTTGCCTCTAGAATCACATTGTATTTCGTGGACACGATGTTGTAGCGTGACCCCGACCTGACGTGACAGGACGCGATTGGACCTTCTCCCCCACCGGCTCGCGAAGTTGCCGGGCCCAGGGCCTGTGCGCGATAAATGTACCGCCTTTCTTCACCTTGAAACTCGAAGAAAAAAGTGGAGGGAAAGGGTGTTTTCATTTGATCTCGAAAAACATCAAAGACGTCTTGATTGTCGTTTCATATTGTCCTGGGTTCCTGTACCTTTCAATGCTCACGTACGTTACCAGCGTCAAGGACGCCTATCGCCCATCGGCGACAGGCTTTACGAAGCCGTGTTCGCGATAGCCAGGTTTTCAGACACCTATAGGGTGCCAGTAACATGACTCCGCATGACAGACGCGGAATGTGAACGGTGACAGCCTTCCCTGATCTCGCTCCAAGTCATGAGCAAGCACCCCGTGGATAACGATGCACCCTTGCTCACCTAAAGAGACTACAACCTTATCAGGCACCCACCTGTTATATATTTAGCAAGCGCTGAGCTCTTGAAGTGGAAAAATCGGTTATCTTATGCTGGTCACCAGGCAGGGTGGGCTTTAGTGAATTGATTGTGCAAGCTGAAGGGAGAGCAGGGAGTTATCGGGCCAGTCGCGGATCGACATTCCATCTGCATGTCCTAGCCAGGAATCGTACTGGCTAGGGGCCCCTCGAAAACGAACGGGGACACAAATCGGAATTGACGCCATACTTCCCTATGTATGATGCGTGGCTTAGGTATTATACGCACGAATTTGAACGTTATAGAACATACCTCGAGGCTAACTGGGGTCGAGCCTCTTGAGGACACTGGGCATCATTATGTAAAGGGGGTAATAGGGACCTGCAGATCCTCTTGATGCTCAAATCCACATTGACATATTCAGACTCAAAGCTGGAGGAACGGACCGCTTCGGTGACTCCTGTCCTTCCATGGGCCTGATACAGCATCAAGTGAGTGACACCACCTGAATTAATTCCAGTTCTTCCCAGTATAGGCTCACATATGCCTCTTGGAATCACTATATCCTTGCATCGGCCAGTCATCTCCTGATGATCCAGCTTTGTTCTATTTCTAAATAGGTTCAGTAGAATTGACAGTCGTACCTATAACATTTAGTACACGTCATGGCGAGAATACTTACTCTTCAGACCAGCCACCAGAGTACTTACTGTAAGTACTACAAAAGGGTATGCCAAGCGTCGCATTTCCAATTGTCGATCACGGCCAAGACAATCGAGCTTCGAGTTTCGAGTGTTGGGCCTGAGCCTGAAGGAAATATCTAAGTACCGTCGGGACGCGGTGGTGTGACTATGGTCACGTGACAAGAGTTACTCCACGCGAATTGTTCCACGACTACAACTATACTCTTTACCACCTTGCCGCTCGTTTATACCGTGGCGCTATGCCGCCTGTTGAAAAGCAGAGCGCGCTCCTTAGTCGCTCCCCTCGTTCTCGCAAATCTCTCGCCGTGGGAGGTACGGGTCCCGCCCCGCCTACCAGCGCACCTGCAACGCGGAAACGCGCACACAGCATTGCTCCTGGCGAGAATCTGAAGGCTGCTGCTGCCCGGGGTCGCTCACTCTCGGTGCGTATGCCTATGAATACCTGCCTTGTCCTACTCAACCTCTGCAGCGTCCAACCAAAGGCATACTCAAGCCCTCTAATCAAGCTGACCAAACACAAGATGCAACCCAGGATGTGCAAGCCTACCAGAACATCTCGCCGAATGCCAGTGCCAGTCCAGATGATACAGATATGACTGCAAATATAAGCAATGCCACGGTGGCTGAGTTCCGCACCGACGTGCACGACAACCAGTCGCGCAAGAGTTTCGGAGGGAGAAGAGTCAGTTTCGCCGCTCATGCACACGTTCGGTACGTTTTAAGTTCGTGGTTCCTCATTTGTGTTTCTCTGAGACGCGCTGGCCCAGCGTTTTTGACTCTGCCGACCAAAACACAAACGGTACTTCTTCCTCACCCTCTTCCCCGGCCTCGTCTTCTTCTGCCTCCGCGCCTTCCGATCAGGAAAATGCTCCTCTACCTTTTTCTCCTGAAGCTGCTTCCAATAAACCAGGTACACCCTCACAGAGTAGTTTTGCTCACGGGGTACTGTCACCCTCGCGGCGCTCCAGTGTAGGCAGTAGGCATCGTTCTAGTGTCACCGTTTGTCATAACGACGAAGAGGAAGGAGAGGAGTCTATGGATGTTTCCGCTGATGACATTCCACCACCTGCCGTTGTCCCATCATTTCCCCCGCTTATAGAGAAAGGAAACTTTCACGATAAGGATGTTGCCCATGGTTCGGACGAGGATATGGACAGCGATGAAGACGAAGGAGATATGTCTATTACGGGAGACTTCGGACTTGGTATAGTCTCCCGAAGACGTACAATGTCAATAACTGGCAGAGACCGGCGCAAGTCACGGATGCGCTCCTCAATAACTATCCCGCCATCCGAGGCTGGTATGGAGGCCAAAGAATTTACCGTTTCTGTCGATCGCCCCCTCCTCCCCGAGACAGATGCTTTCAAAGCGTTGCAGGCTATTGCAAACGGGAGCAGACAGGACCATGACGATGGCGTTGCAAGTGAAGACGGAGAGGTCGACATGGACGTTTCGACTGCAGTAACGCGTCTATTGGCGGTCAGGAACAGCACAGGCGGACAGCCTCCAGTGCACGACCGCGTTGAAGATAGCTTCACGACCACTGAGGACAGTTTCGACGGCGTGGACGCAGGAGATCGTACAGTGAACATGACGAATCTCATGGAGAGCTTCCGTGCATCTGAGTATGGTATGGATGATGCGGGAGACGTGACGATGAGCGCAACGTCTGTGATCGGCGCGCCCGTCTCAACACACCCAGCCCCAGCACCATCAACTGTGGCGCCTGTGACTATCAAGCCGGCACCTTTTGTTCCAGCTTCATCTGTTTCCATGCTGCCCGTCCCAGTTTTTAACAAATCGTCTGTACCTCCCACACAGGGCTCATTCAATGTAGGCCGCACACCTTCTCCCGTAAAACCTGTTTTTTCTCGTTCTGCATCACCCGTCAAACAACCCATCAAGAAATTCACTGCTGCTTTCGCACCTCCACATCAACCTCTGAAACGGCCTCTTGCCGCTTCTACCCAAGACGGACCCAGCGCAACAGTCACCAGCCCAAATAAGAGGCGAGCCATTGCTGCTAATGAATCATCTACTCAGAGGATTTCCGTTCCCGTGGCGCCTCCCACCCCCAAAGCAACACTCAGAAGCCAAGCACCACCAAGCAAGGGACTTCCAACTAAGGCCAGACGTCCCTCAGGCTACTACAGGAAGAGCCTTGCCGGATCTAATGCACATGCCGAAGCTCACGCAGACGTGCAGCCCTCTGCATCGACTTCGGGACAACAAAGCCGTCCGTCAGTCGCTCGTCCTGCGTCACCCAAGCGGCAGTCCACCGTGTCAACGGCAGACCCTTCTATGTTAACACCGCAAGTCCCAATATCGAATGCACAGATCGGGGAAGTCTCTTGTGCACGAGAAGTTAGTAGACAGTCGGTCGCAGTTCCGAGTCCTACACGCGGGTCTCCTTCCCCTGCCTCTCCAGCGACGAGACGACGACTTAGTGCAGACCCACAAGTGTCAGATCCAGTCTCAGCTGTCTATGCTATAAATGATGGAGCTATGGAGAGTATTGAAGATATTCCAGAGAAGACGCCATCACTCTCCGCGACACAGGTGCAACAAAACATCAATGCGGGACAATGGGCCTCGACCGTACATGGCGACGACATACCACAGGAAGATGCCCTGGTTAGCTATCATGTATCACAGATAATGCAGAGCATGAGTTTGACTATGTTGGTTTATCCCGTAGGCACCCATCTCTGTCGACCAGTTTTTCACCATGACAGGGATCCGCTTCATGGACGATATGACGTGCCCGCGTCGTTCCACCGTACATCCTTCACAGCTCCAGCGGCGAGAGTCCAATGATAGTGAGTGAACTTGAAGTTGGAGATCTTGACATCACTATGAAACTCATGTCTCGTCAGGTGAAGAAGAGGCATATTCCCTGTCTGATTATGCAGTAGCTATGACGGTAGATGTCGCACAGTTGGAAACTATGTCATGGGTAAGATGCTCCTGTCCCTTTGCTGTCTCTTGTCACCATTCGTTCTTCTGCAGATCGTTAACGACATCCGGTCCGCGATTGACAAGTATAAGGCTCAGTATCGAGAAACCGAAGAGGATGCCGCGAAAGATATACCCTTCCTCTTTCGCGAATACGCAACCGCTCCTGAAGAGGATAGAGAACAGATACTGGTGCGTTGATCGCCAGAAGGATAGCTCATGTTTACACGTAGATCCAGTATGTCCTCAAACTCATCAAAGCACATACAATTCTCTCCGCAAAGGCAAGCTGGTACGAGTGGAAGCGCGGCTGGGTGCAAGGTCTTCTGACCAACGCCGAGCGTGCATTAGACAACCTAGACGCTGTGAGTGCTGCGCTTTCTGGTTGATACATACCCTGTTGTTGATTATCAAGCTGTAGGATGAGAGTCAGCTTGCAGGCATAGCCGCACGTGCAGAGCAGAACTTGCCAGGCCTGCGTACCGAGTTCGAGGAAATCACGCGAGAGCTTGAACAGGAAAAAGCCGCGGTGGCCGAGATTGAGAACTGTGACCAAACATTCCTGTCGGAGCTGAAGGCGACGATCGCAGAACAAAGGTTGGTGAAGAGTACATTTCCCAAACTCCCACTGACTTGTTCTAAAGACAGGAGCTAGATGTGTACCGGAATGATATTGCAGATGGCAATGCTAAACTCGCGAG
The DNA here is from genome assembly GCA_003316465.1 of Ramaria cf. rubripermanens. Lineage (NCBI taxonomy): Eukaryota > Fungi > Basidiomycota > Agaricomycetes > Gomphales > Gomphaceae > Ramaria > Ramaria cf. rubripermanens. Next base: position 27,643 of record QFFB01001818.1, on the reverse strand, counting down.
GTTGCAGGAGACACTGGAAGATTTGGAGGACCAAGCCCGTGATGCGAAGACCGTGATCACGACAGCCCAGAGACAAATGGATATACAGAAAACTAGCACGCGTGCTGAAGTCTTCAGACTTCGAGGTGGGCTGCCAATTTTCTTCCCTTTATGAACTGTACATTCACAAAGATCTCGTCCAATGCATAGACGAGCTAAATAATCTGCAAGACCTCCACCTCTGGCGAGCGGTACAGTTGAGCGCCGAAATGGTTGAATTTGTATATGACTCCAAGTATCGAGTGTGCATACCATGTCGCCGATACTCGCCAATTCCGGGAGCACTCGATGTTGTACCTTTTGAGGATCAATCTCACGCCAGTGATGACTTCCCTTTAGTCACAGAACTTATGTATCGAATAGCACGTCGCAGGGCGATCCAAAATCACGAGGACAAGTTGACGCTCAGAATGGTGAGTTAGATCTAGCTATGCATGGTTTAAAACTTGATGTTCACGCTGCACAAGATTGTACAACGCTTGACAGATTTCTGGGCAGCATATGCACAGTTGCGCTGGCAACTTAGCTTCATCGTCATCAAGTATCCTCTTTCCTTCCAACTAATGCCAACTGGATCCGTTGTCGATGACGCCGAGGGATTCAAGGCTACAGCATCCCTGCTTTTGTTCAAGAAGACTTCGAAAGCACTCATAAGCTTTCACATTGATAGCGAATTGTTGAATGGCTGGCCATTGACAATGGACTTACTGAAATTCGACGTGTCCGTAGCGTACGGAAAGGCCGAGTTAGTCCTTCATATGATTTGAAAGCCTTTACTTACATCTACTTACAGCCCAAATGTCGTTGGCGAAGCACTTAGAGCAAGATTGGCCGAGGCTAGTGCAACAGAGAATCATGCTTGTCTAGTAGATGCATGTATGGAGGTCGTGAGTCGCTATTCATAAGAGACGTGCAAGAAGATCGTGTCTATTATACATTATTATGGTCCGTATGGATATATTTCTCGTCAGGATGTCTTGGCATGTGGGATCAAATGCAGGGTACCTGTTCAAGATTACTGGCGAAATTGCTGCATGGATACATCTAGGCCTGCTAGAGTCACCTCTAGGAAGCGTTTGTTACAGCGTAAGAGTTCTAGCTCGCTGCAAGCAATTTCCTTTGCGTTCTCCCAGGCTGCTACGGCGCTGCGTATACTCCCTTGGCGCTGCTCTATGTTCAAAAGGCGTTCCTGGTCTGCCTGATCCCGTTCTTGTACCTGTGCTACTGCAGTGATGACAAGTCGTTCCCATTCGGCATCCTTTTGGCGAAGCCGACCCTCTATCTCGCTTGTACGCCTCTCCACCTCCTGCTCCCGATCACAAAGAAGTCCCTGGAGCTTCGCCTCTAGGTCCGTGACTTGCGTCGATAATTCGGCAGCCTCACGCTCCCGAGCCTCCCTCAAGAATGACAACTGTGTCTCTAGACTTTCGATCTTCGCATCACGTTCTATGCGCTGATTTTCGGCAGCTGTGAGTTTCCTCCTGAGGGTTTCTATCACATCATCATCGGTGTGAGCCCGTGTCTGCAGCTCAGGGAGGGGTTCCGGCGCAGAGTTTTGCGGCTGTCCGGTTAAAGACTGTGCAGGTACAGTGGGAAATAGGACCTGAGAAATTGAGGTATATGTGTGCCCATCCGGCACTGGACTGGGAGTTTGTGGCTCGGGCCTTACTCCAGCTGAGAAAAAAGGAGGTGATGGTACATCGGGTGAAAATCCGAAACTCAGCAGTCGCTCACGCGCATCAGGCGACAAGATCGAAGGGAGAGGTTGGGAGAGGAGGTGCTCGAGGTCACCCGAGTTCTCTAGAAATTGCCGTAGTGAGAGCACTGACTGGCGAGGGTCTGTTGTGAATGTGCTGATGGTTCGAGATGAGACTGGCGTCTGAGGAGGAAGAGCACTCGGGTCTTTGGGAAAGACATTGAGGTTATGTGAAGCAGCCTGCGGTGGCGCTTCACGAATGGTACGGGAGGGGGCTGGTGTGGGTTTGTTGGGAGAGACAATACTGGATAGCAATGCTGATACGTCATTCGCATCGATGCTATCAATACTGACACCATCCAAAAATGGACTGACGGGGGGAGACAACAGCGAGCTGCCACTGGTCTCTGGAAGGTGAAATGGAATGCCGGGGGACGACTCAAGTTTGCTACTGCTGGATACAGGAGAATCTGGGAGAGCAGGTCGTTGTTTTACCGAACGAGTGGACGGCGTGGCTTTGACACGGGAGGAGGAGGGGGGCCTTCGTGGACTTTGAACAGGAGTGGCTCGCTGGGAGCTGACGGAGGCGACGGAGGGAGGACGGGGCTGGCTAGACAGCAACCTTGTCATAGGAGACGCAGAAGTAGCCGTGGTCTTAGCCGTCTTGGAAGCACGAGGAGGAGTGGAAGACAAGGAACTGGACGTTTTGTGTAGAACGTTTCGACTCTTCTGGGGAGTCGAAGGTGTCAAAGAGAGTGAGACGGGTAGAATTGTCTTTCGGGCTGCACGACGTGGAAGAGGGCTAATGGGGCGATCAACAGTCACGAAATCGTCGTCGTCGTCGTCGTCAGAGGTCTCAACAACATCCATCCTTCCTTTGTCTTTCTCCTCGGCTTTGTCTGCATCCCAGTCACTGAGCCTTTTCCTCGTACCAGACCGAACAGTGCCAAGTGACTCAGTGGTAGACTTCGGCTTGTACTTTGGCAACGCTGAAGGAGGAAGACCTGGTTTGGGCTGCAAAGCCGAAGAGAGTCTTCGCAACGTCAACGAAGTGCGAGGCTTAGGGGGCTTCCCAACCGGATTCTTTGGATGGTTTTCGCCGGAAATGGGAGATGCTATGGTAGTGTGTGAGCGAGGAGTAGGTTTCGAAGGTGGTGGGGCTCGTTTCGTAAGTTTCGGTGTAGACTTGTCAGTAGTCTTGTCGCTCCCACTATTGCCTCTAGGGGTGTCAAGAGAAGGCCGGCCTGCTCGACTCCCTTCTCGAATGGTAGCCATAGCAGGCCTTGTCCCTCCTGCCGCTCTTGTCTTTACAGGAGAGCCGGTGCTGCCAGTGGGCTCAGACTCGGTACTGGACGAGACTGCTACTGTCGAGTCCTTGTCCTTGTTCATAACATCTGCAAGAGCCTTCCCAACAGATCGTGTAATAGTCAAGGATTCTCGTTTCAAACGTGAGGGTCGTGTAGGGGAGGCTATTTGAGACGGCATGGTTGCTGTTCAGTAGTCGTGAGGTGTAGCATTAGACGCTTATCGCGTCCCCACACCTTTGTTTACATCAAGTTCGCGTATATGGTCACGTCACCTCGATTCGGAAAGTCGCAAAGTGGCGCCGCGGCGCTCAGACTCTTACTTCTACTCTAGATAAGTGTCACCTTTTAAGGCTAAAGTAAAGGGCTGAACAATAGTAATACTTATAAGGTTGAACAACCCATCATATTGACCGCACGCTATTGGGACTCGGATGATGGTGTGTGGACATCCTGCGCCTGCTTCATGTCAATACCTTTATTCACGCTGGATTCGCTTCAGTAAGTACTACGCTAGACGGATGTGCACAGTGTACAAACCTGGAGTTCAACAGCGATAAATATAAAGTCCAAACTACACCGCATGTGCATTGGAATGGTACCCGATATGCCAAAGGCATGTATCTGAAGTTTACCAACTGGTGCACAAATCAGAAGAGACGCGGACAGACGAAGCAGTACTGACTTGTGCGATGGGCCAAACAGACCAGTTGGCTAATAAGGCAGACGCATATGATTCAGTATATTTCTGCTTGATCTCCTGGGACGTCCGCCCTTCCATGACCCCCATGGATCCAAGAAATACCACTAGCTGTACATGGGATCAACGCTAATGGTAAAAGACGACAGGCGATCAGGCTCACTCCCAATGGCGCCCTGACCTCACCAATATCAAGTGAGTTCATTATACGCTTAGCTATGAACTCACATAACGAGTTGGTCGCTTGCCACGCTCTTTACAATAGCCGCGGGATTGGGCTTTTGAGTCACGTTGCGCAGGGGAAATCTACGCTCCAAGAGCTTCATCCATTTCCCAATGACGGGGCCTCGTTTTATTATTATGAGAAATTAGCATGCAAACCGACAATGGCTTACCCATTGTAGCACCAAAGACAGCGAACCGTATCGTACGAACGGGGTCGTAGGGCGAGGGTATCGGTATCGTATACAGGTCGCGTTTGGATAACTAACAAGAGTAAAGTCACCATCAAAGAATTTCAACAAGACCTCTGAGGGATTCACAGTTATCTGGGCCGTTTGAGCCGCTGCATCGCCCACGGCGTTCATAATGGCATTGGTGCAGATGAGAGTAAATATTGGACGATTATCGAAAGATTTCTGGTAAATTTTTAAGAAAGCAGTCATGGTCATACATGCCCATGGAGGACTCGTTTTTGCAGGAGTTTCAAAGATGATGTCATAGTCATACTGTTCCATTGATGGCCGCGGAGCTATATACTTCTAGCTTTTCTAATGTTCACTGCTAACTCACCCAGTCCACTGTACTTTGTCTTGTTCTGTGTTATCAATGTTGCCATCCTCAGAGAGGTCAATTCTCTTGTGCTGCAACCATATATGGTCGGTTGCTCTTTTGTTCCTGTATGGTTATCTTACTCCGCACAGGATGAGCCATTTCATGTCCCACAAGCACAAGCCTACTGTCGTGGCGAATGGTCAACGTGGGACTCAAAGATCACTACACCTCCCGGATTGTGTGTATTAATTTCTTGACAGCTTAGCCCACTCCCTTATTCGAAATAGATATCTGCTCAGCGTCATCCTTAGCCGTATATTTGTGTTGAAATGCAACATGGCTATGCTTCGCCTTACCCCACTCTTGACCCTCTTGTCGCTCCCATTACTTCTAAGTCATCTGAGGGCATTTTATCTCCGAGTGCGGCCTCCTCGCTCCCTGCTTATCACGTCTCTAGAGGACATCGTCCTGGCTGCATTCCCAATTGCTTGGTTCTTTGGTTTCTTGTATTATACGGATATACCCAGTTTGGCATCTGTCTTGGCCACCGTCGTAGCTGCAACCAAAGGGCGCAATGCTTTAGCGGGACTCGTAAGTCCACAAATTCGACCTGCCAGGTAGCAATCTAACCGACAGAAAGAATATAGATCGGGCTTCTTAGCTGCGTGTTCCGCCAGACAAACATTATTTGGGTTTTCTATGCATTCGCTATCAGTCAACTTACTGTTCTGCGATTTCAACGTGATGCCCAGAAGCCGAAGTTATACGACCCGCCCGCATTGGCAGCTGGTCCATGTGTGTACCGTCCTCTTTGGCATGGGTCAGTACTAATACCTTAATAGCTGATTTTCTCAGGATACTCACTAGCCTACCCGCCGTGTTGCCATCGATCCTCGTGGCGTCAGTACCATATCTTTTCTGTTTGATCGCTTTTATAGTATTTATCATTTGGAATGGTGGTATTGTTCTTGGTATGTTTATAGTACGACGCGGAGAAGTGACTAATGGTATTCTCTGTTGCCAGGGGATAAATCAAATCACGTCCCTGTACTCCATGTTCCCCAGGTGTATTATTTCGTGGCATTTGCAACAGCCTTTGCCTGGCCTGTACTTGCGAGCTATGATGGTGGACCTCTGGCATTGGTACGGGACGTTCGACACCGCATGTTCGGTTCTAGTAGGTACGGCGAGCACACCTAGCTTGATGGTATTTTAAATAACCATACAGACGACTGGCAATGACTGTAATCCTCCTCGCTGGGATGGTGCTGACTATCCACAAGTTCACGTATGTTCTCACCTTCAGTCATTAGTCACAAACCACTGACATTTTGTTATAGTATCCACCACCCATTCCTCCTATCGGATAATCGACACTACACGTTCTACGTCTGGAAACGAGTATTTCGTTTGCATCCCGTAGTTCCCTACCTTTTCGCGCCAGGCTACCTTGCCTGTGCATGGGCCTGGTTTCTGCGTATAGGTATGCTCATGCGCATGGACCATGCTCACAATTGCGCTTACATGGTGCGCAGGCAAGGATCAAACGCTACTCCAGACACTAATCCTCCCATTGGCGATTCTTCCGGCTCTTTTGCCAACTCCCCTTCTCGAGCCACGATACTTCTTGATACCCTACGTCCTGCTGCGTGCTCAAATTGTAGAGGTACCCACTTGGGCTATCATTGCCGAAGGCTTATGGTATGCATCTATCAACTGGGCGACCATGCATATATTTTTATACGCCGAACGACCGGGCGTCGGGAGATTCATGTGGTAGAGGAATACCACAGAAAAATATACCTTTTACAGACGCTTTTTTCATCGTGAAGGGTTTTTTTTAGGTCATCCTTTGAAATCGCATAACGAACAAATGTTCCCGTCCTGCGCGACGCTGCAAACAAATCTGAAACCACCCCGTCGTGAGTAGTCAAACCCAACTGAAAAACATGCATGCGTGCCTTGTTTGCAAACCCAAATCCCCGCATACTCTGTTGTATTTTCTCTATGCCATTGGCTTTTAGAGCTACAAGATAAAATCTACCACTGGGAGAAAGCAGATGCTTCGAAGGAAGTAGTTTGGCGAAGGGGACAGGTAAGGAACATGATACACTCACATCAACGTTCATCAGCAATTCGTTTGTGAGCTGCATGCCGTCCCTGCCACCTGCCCACGCCCCCTCCAAACTCTTGCCAACCTGCGCAGACTCCCATTCTTGCAATACAGTGGGCACGTAGGGAGGGTTGAAAAGCAACACATCAACATTATGCCCTAGCCTTTTTAAAAACGGATCGGCGAGGGAAGCTACAACCGGCTGGAGAGCAGCCTGTAGGGACGTGGTTAAGTTCCATTCGCTGTTTCCTGAACTCAAGAATTCACTCTATTTTGGTGGCCTGTATGCAATGTGCAGCGCGTGGCATACGAGTTGATATCGGTGCACAGAAATACTGTTGGGCCGAGAATGGAGGACTGCTCCAGACGGGTAGGAACAGATTTACGAACAAGCCTTCGAGCCTAGAATCTTGGCTAAGAAAGCAGAGACACAGCCAGAGCCAGACCTTGCATGGATATTTTAAATAGGTATCCAGTTACTCGAATGGTGACGCTACCCAATCTCTAGACATATAACAGGTCTTGATGATCGCAGTTCAGCTGCATCTTGTTCCAGTGCGTCGAGCAATATGAAGGTGTCTTCTGAAAAAAAAAGCGACCATCGATTCATATTCTACTAGCAGGTAGTATTAATTAAAAAATGCAAACCGGCTGGTTCATAGATATGTTCGTAATCTACAAGAGTGAGATGCGAGAGGTCCGGAGTGGAAATCATTCGGGAGCGCTAAGTTTGCGGCTGCTCTCTAAAAACAAGGAAGCTAGTCTTTGACAATACCAGCTCTTCTCCTGATCCTCTCTCCGAGAAAACTAGGGAATCCCAAGCGACTCCGCCTGGAGAGGAAAGCAAATTCTCTCAGAGTCAAACGGCTTCTCCTATATAGCGGGCTCTTCATCAGTCGTCCTTCCCTTCCACCCAGTCACATCTGCGAGTCTTATGGCAACACTCACACCCCAGGACTTTACAACGTTGCTCCATTTTACCAGAAAGCTTGCGCGAGCAGCTGGTGAACTAATCCTGCGAGGTTCCACAGCAATCCTCCGGGATGGCAATGTGGATGAGAAAAAGAACTCTGTCGATCTGGTGACTGAATGGGACGTAAAGGTGGAGGAGCTTGTAAGGAAAGAAATCGCCAAAAATTGGCCTGCTTTTAACTTGTGAGATACTTCGATCCTCTTGCGTCGCGCTTCTTGAGTTTCTACAGCATAGGAGAAGAATCCTTCTCCTCTGGAAGCCGGCCGCCTCTTACAGACGAGCCCACCTTCTGTGTAGACCCTATAGGTAGGCCGGCGTTTCCGAAACATAATGTTGTTCATGACAGGCCGTCTTAGATGGCACTACGAATTTCGTGCACGGTTTTCCGTTTGTCTGCATATCGCTTGGCTTAATTTACAAGAAACAACCCGTTCTCGGGGTCATATACAACCCATTCCTGGATCAAATGGTTAAGGGGATCTTAGCGAGTTCGGAAGATAGGCTAATGTGCTCGCTCTGCAGTACTATGGGCTGAAAGGCCAGGGAGCCTTCCTTTCCCTCCCCTCCTCTCCTCAACCCATCCCGCTCCCTCTGGCTAAACTGAGGCCTCTTCCCTCTCTCTCGCAAGCCTTATTGGGCGTAGAATGGGGATCCGACCGTAGCGCCTCGGTCATCACCCGCAAATCGGATTCTTTTGTAAGACTAGCTGGTGACGGAAAAGAAATTCCGAACGGCAAAATGGCGCATAGTCTCAGAAGCATGGGCAGCGCTGCGTTGAACTATGGTTGTGTGGCCCAGGGAGGCCTCGATGTTTACTGGTACGCATTTCGCTATTCATTTGGAAAGTGGGAGGCACCCTCAGGATGCTTTAGGGAAATCGGGTGTTGGCCCTGGGACGTTTGCGTGAGTACATGTTTTCTCCACGGCATGTGTATGAGGTGAGAAATCACTGATGTCATGCAGGCGGGCATTGTAATCGCCCTCGAAGCCGGGTGCTATGTTACTGGCTCGCGTGATTTCTTCCTCGCCCATCGTGACGAGGACCCCGCCCAATTCACGGATTGGGATGAAATCCTCTGGGGGAGGAAATACATTGTGATCAGGTACGTGTGGTGCAATCGGTCTGAGCCTCACTGGCGTAATCTCAGTATTTCAGAGCCATCGCGGATACGCCTGTCAGTAAACGCCCGTTATCGAGTTATTGGTGTATTGTGCTGATTAATTGCTTCTGTTTCCTCTTTGCTCGCTTGATATTGAAGACTGAAAAAGGTCGAGATGCCCAGCGGCGTCTCGTGGATGAATTTTACAAGAGCGTCGAGGAGTGGGATGCTATCTAGAAGTCTCCCGAATAACTTAGATGATGCCATGCCATATCAGAGAAAGTCTGCATGTTTCGTATTTACACGCTGCTTTCGTCACTTCGTAAGGTATAATTGTTGCCGATTAATCCTGGCGATGACGGTGTATCTTGGCTACTCATTGCGACTCACCAAAGGCTGATGCTGGTTTTTAACAATCTACCTTGCAAGGTACTGTATAAGAAAATTAAAGGGCTATCCAAAGCTAACCATATCCGGAGTCAGGTAAAATCATACAAGATCGCGACAGAATATAATGTATGCTGAATTATTTGCTTCCCCTCGTAGCGAGTCTCCTTACACTACCTTGCCCTTTCCCCTCTATTAGGCCAACGCTCGCGACCTTATGGGTAACTGCATCAATCTCTTCCTCCGTCACAACCGCCTTTCTACCCAACGTGCTGTGCAGGAAATTAATCAACAGCTTCAGGACATAAATTACATACTGCTCACCGCTTCTTCTTCTTTGGAATATCATCGACTTCACCGGGACGAGGCACGTATTCAGCGCCCTGTCCGGCATGCGTTAACGCAGCCTTACGAGCCTGTTTATACGGAATAATGATAGTTGAATCCTCAGGGTTATCAGTCCAGCCCTCCTCAAAGAGATTATCAAAAGATATGCGCCTTTCTGGGGCGCTAAGCTCGCCGGCTCCTGATGTCCTCGTTTTGGTCTTGTACTGCAGAGGTGAAGCAGGAGGCTCCATCTTCGTGTTTGAACCACGTGTGACTTTCTTGACCGTGGCTGGCTCTGGCGGTGAAGCCATCAAAGCGTTAGTTACTTTGGGACTTCCGTCCATGCCATCCGGAGCCCATTCAGACCCGTCACTTTCATCTTCCGCTGTTTCGCTTTCAGTAGTCATACCCTGAGACTCCTTGTCCGGATTGTCTTCATCGGCAGATGAATATTCTGTAGAAACTGCCTCGTCTTCTGTTGCGTCGTCAAACAAACCAATATCGCCACTGGTGTCAGCGGCCTTGACGTCGAGACGAGAAGGTCGACCCTTCCCTGCTAGAGGCGAATCCAATTCGGACGGCGAAGATGATGATGATAGCGTCGTCAGACTATCACCGATACTACTTGATACGGGGCCCGGTGGAGTCTCGCCAGTTTCATCATCAGACTCGACAACCTAGTAAACAGAGATTCAGACAATTATGTACATAAGGCCATGTGCTGACTGACCAAACTTTCTTCGACTCCTAGCTCATCTTCAAAATCATCAAGGTCTTTCTCAAGGTGACGGGCAGCCGACCCAATGAGGCCAGCTTGGTGCAGCATGTCGATCTTTCTGTCCGTTTTAAGCTGGTTCTCCTCCAGCTAAAAGGCATCAGTGCATGACAAACTTCGTACCAAAAACATAGACTTACCTCATTCATCAATCTCTTGGTGAACATGCGTTCCATGCGCATCATTCGGCCTTCCATTTCCCTAATGACTTCATCCCTTGTCTCTGACTCTATTAGCGCACATCTCATTTCGGATTCAAAGAGCTGCGTGCTCATGAGTGTCCAGTGCGGTCTTTGACTGCAGTGGTGGAACTTACCCGAACGCGCAATTCCTCCACATGTTCAAACAGCGCATCAACCAAAGGATTACCCGGCTCCGAGTCATTATCGTCCTCATCGATCTCTTCATCCTCTAGCGTAAAGTGAGAGGTTGAACAAAGACACAGGAGATTATGGCTCACCTTCCAACACCTCCAAGTGAGTCTCGGTGACTCTCGTCCCTGCTTTACCCCCAGTGGAAATAGTCACCTGCCTGTGGTTTGTATTCGGAGCAAGGCGAGGAATTGACGACGGAGGGATACGCTTATGAGTAGTAGTACTGACGTCTCTGGCCAACGCGGAGAACTTCATGACGTGCGAATTCTCATCAAAGCCAGTGTCAAACGGATTAACGTTTACAATCATCACCTACAGCACCGGCGATTCCTATAAGTAATGAGGATTGATATCTGAGCAACTCACAGCTTTACCATCACCCACGAAAAAGTCCTGGAACAATTCCGTTAATTTGGAGTGCCTAAAAGGCACAAGTCCTAATTTGATGTTTGTACTGTTTGTGGAGTTGGTCGCAAGTTTCTTTTGATTCATCCGGAGAGCCTCCATACATTGCCCTAGGACCATCAAGGACTTGTTGATATTACCAGCTTCCTTGAGGCGTTCGCCTGTATTATGCGTATTGTTGGCACGCTCTGAACCTGCCAAGTCAACGATGGAGAGACGGGCAGTCTGGATGGCCTCCGGGTCCTATAGGCGCGTCGATTAATCCATCTACAATCAAAGCCGGAAAAGCTTACGTTGGGGCAACCCTTGTGCACTCTCATAATCTTAAGAGTAAATATTCCGTGTGACCGACTGCTGGCGCGATTGGCAAGAGTCCCAAACACCCTTCGATTGATTTGGCCCATTTTTACAATCGCCTTCGCTTCCTCTGCATTGCGCACTCGGACCTCTCGAAGGCCAGCAATATATTTACCGCCATCAGGGTCATTCTTCAGTGCAAGGGCCTTGCGCTTGACCAGCAGAGCATTGCTGAAATCGGCGGAGCTCGGAGCATTAGCCAATGCGGCTAGGTTAGCGCAGGACGTAAACCCTCCAATGGTAGAATGAGAGCGCGGAATGCCATATGTTGACGTAGAGTGGGGGGCATGGACCCCAGGCGACGGAGGTTGAGAAGATGAGACGCCAAGTAGATCAAAGACTTTTTCATTATAAATCTCTGCATATGATACCCAAATGGAGTATTCATAGTTGCGATCGACTTTGAGAACTATAGGCGAACATGAGGGCATTGAGAAAGATATATAAGGGATGCTCACTGGTATCATCTCTATCCTCGGTATCTATTTGCTCCGCAATCACGCTGGCCAGAACGCTTTGGTCGGCGTTTAAGGGGAGGTCAAAAGGTTTCTGAGACGCGTCAAACGGAGCGAGGCTGGAGCGTGCGCTAGCCAGCGCTTCGCCATCATACTCCACTCCAGCTAAACGAACTGGTCGGAACTACTGCAGCATCAGTAAGCCGCTATTAGGCTCTGCCGAATCACATACCGGTGCATCACTATGCAAACCATCCACGCTATTGAAAACAACATCGAGCGTTCTTGGAAGCAAGCCGCCTTCCCCTTTACTGCTCCCCCCCTGTATAGTATATGTTTTCCCCGAATTGGTCACACCATATGCAAACAAGAGACCGTTCTGCCCTTCAAGCAAGTCGCGAACCAGCGGAAGAGCGGCATGGGTGAAGAACTCTGCTTGCTTAATTTCTGGAGGGAAGACTTGAGAGAATGTGTATGTAGAGTGTGTGGATACAGGCCGAAGGCGGGAAGTGGATGGAGATGGGTCAGTCATTTGTACTGCTGTATCTGACAGGGCAGATAGATATGGGGTCGAAGTGGGCTCCTCAGAGCTCTGTGGTCTTATGCGAAGGAATGCCTATAGCCACTTCCGGTAAGTAGTACACGCATATAAAGAAAATCATAAAATACCTTGAGAGCCTCGCGTTCTCCTTGTTCTGTGTCTTGCCTGAGCTTCGGGACCTTGAGTTTGGTCTTGGGAGCCACAGGCTTCTTAACTGTGCCTATCGGCGTAGAAAGGGCGTTATCACGATTCCACAGTGGTTTTCTCGCGGGTGTTGCGATGTTAGCCACTGGGTCGGTTGCGTGCGTGGTATCCTTGGTCTTGCTTGCGGCACGTGTTGTCCTGGACGTCTGAGGACGGTCTGCGGGCTTGGCCCGCGTGGAAGAACGAGTCGCTGGGGTTGCTGTCGCCTTGGTATTTCTAGACGCCATGGAAGAAGGTACCTGGGAGAAATGCGAGGACACGTTGTTTAAACAGGTCACGTGATGATTGGACACGGTGTCAACACGGCGCTGCAACAAACCGTTTACTAGCCTCATATACTTATTATAATTGTTTGCATTCCATTTTTTGTGCAAATATGTAGATGAGTGTTCCTGTATCTTCTGTTTGCAGTCACGGTACTCCAAGCACTCTACAGCCATGCCTCGGCGCCCCAACCAGAGACGACATCCTACAGTAAACTAATCTCTCCCTCAACGTACGCGAAATCGTCGGAAAATGTCTCCTTCGCATATTGCAATATGTATGCTTGGATATAGTTCGGCTTTCTATGTAGTCCATCAAGATGTAGCTCGAACAGCCGGAATATCCACATTGATGGACACTCGAAACAATGACTATTCTCGCATGATCCATGATCCCAGCTCCAAATTCTGTAAAGCCATCGACATGGTTGTTCCGGCGATTTGCACGCATCGGAACCTCACATGCATAACAACCTGTATCCAGGGACTATTATTGTTGACAATGACATGACCATTGTAGCGGTGATGTTGCAGGTCCACTCAATTAATGTGTCGAGCCAATACAACAATTAAGAGCGCTCACTTCCCGGGCTCATGCATGGGACCATATTTTCTCAAATATTGCCTAAACCCATTCGAATGCCTTGGAGCTCCCTACATGAAGCCACCATCGTACAAGTCGCATTGTCGTATTGGGATCAGATCTTTGGACTGGCTTCTGGGTGAAGGGACGTTGGCCTTGAAACTCCAGCCCAAACGCAAATCTCTTATAAGAATAGATCAGCGAGTATATGGTTCCCGGAAGATCTATGACATCCATATCCAGGAGACATGTGGCTTCAATTCTCTTCAATTGCAGGGCGTAGTCAAGGGCTTTGCTTTGGGAATCCCCGACTCCGAGAGAGAGAGAGAAGACTGCGGTGGGGAATAAGATGCAGGGGGGGGGGGGGCAGGGATACCCGCGGATGCACCTATGCACCTGACTCTATAACAGGGCGGGGTTACGAAACCTGCCGTGCTTTGGAGGATGGTTGCATCCCTGGATCAGCGTCTCTTGCCACGGAGGGATCCCGTCGCTGGTTCCCCAGCGACGGTCAAAACTCCCCGCATCCCCAGTGGGGGTTCCGTATTCCCACTCCGAATGAAGGGGGTCTTGTCGACATGATGCGTATGCAAGTTCCTGTACGGATACTTTGTCTTTGTCGCCTATTGAGGCTTGTTAGCGTGTTAGCATTAGAGTCGCAGCCCGCGTGCACCTCTCTTGCTTACCGGCTCTTGCAACGTCTGTCTCACCTTGCCAGAACGTTAAACAAATGTATGTACAGAAGAACCCTTTATCGTGTACAAGAGTACTAGTTAGGTTGCTATAGAGTGCCGGCTATTGGACTGACCGATTCTCCGGAGTACACACTATAAGAGCTTTACTCACAGACGATTAGAGTTGTGATCCTTTTCAAAGTTCCTTATGGCGTTCAGACTGGATTCTTTGTTCAATGTCAAGGACAAGGTATGGAAATAGTGCTGTATGGCTGATAAGTTGACAAACGGTTCTCTAGGTCGTTTTGGTCACTGGTGGTTCCCGTGGTATAGGTAAAATGGTATGAGTAGACTGAAATACGCGCTTCCAAGCAGTTCACGTCGTTCATTTCTTGCCAGATCGCTACGGGCTTCGTGCAGAATGGCTGCAAGGTGGAACCATAGCTCACGGTCACTATATTCAAGTTGCATTGACGATCAGGATAGGTATACATATCTTCACGCACTGCTAAAGAATGCGATGCTACGGCAAAGGAGCTATCGGCACTGGGTCCGGGCAAATGCATATCTGCGCCTGCGAATTTGCAGCAATTTGAAGAAGTCCGTCGGCTTGTGGACCAACTTCAGTCCCAAGAGAAAGGCACATGCTTAATCTCTCAAGGCTTCAACACACTAACTTGCCAAGTGGTACGCAGCCCTGCATGTATTGGTAAACAACGCCGGCACCACGTGGGGTGACGACGTGGACGAGCATCCAGTATGTTTTTACTACCAGTCACTACCCGAGAGTTTCGCCGCGTAATAATTCACGGCCACCCTTCAGGATGCTGCATTCACAAAAATACTCACCTTGAACGTTCAGCGGGTGTTCACTCTCACCCAATTGTGTTTACCTTTGTTGCGAGAGGCTGCCCTCCAAGGTGGACAAGATGGGCCGAGCTTCAAAGACCCGGCTCGGGTCATCAACGTGTGTCGCTGCTACCTTTAATGGGGTTATTTGTTATAGCTCTCAACATCTTCAACCTAGATTGGTTCTATTGAAGGCGAGCGTGTGCCACGCGGTCATACTTACTCCTATGCGGCTTCGAAGGTACGCACATATCCAACCTTACTCCTACTACTCATTGGTTGTGTTAGGCAGCAGTTCATCAGCTCAGTCGTCACCTAGCAGGCCGATTAGGGGGGGAAGGTATCACAAGCAACACCATTGCCTGTGGTAAATGAATTATATTTAATTTTATCGTCGGGTTACTAATATTACTATATGGCACAGGCCCGTTTGAAAGCAAAAGTGAATTTACTAGATCTACTAACTATGCGGGGGCAATTAACCTACCAATGTCTGTAGTGATGGCCCACACTCTGCGGACAACTGGGGACTTGATCAAAGCAAGTGTGCCATTACAACGAATTGGTACACCGGAGGACGTTGCGGGTACCGCTTTGTTTCTGGCAAGTCGCGCAGGCGCGTACGTGAACGGAGCCACTGTCGCTGTCGACGGCGGATGTTTAGTGACCATGCAACTACGGAGCGAAGGAAAACTATAGTTATGGAAATATAAACTACTGGATCTTAGATTGGTTGCCACAAACTCGTATGTTGCCTTATGACTCTTTCGAGGAAAACTCACAAGTTTCCGGATTGAGCTTACACCGTTCTTAATTAACATTCCAGGTACTATTCCAGAGCTTATATTTATTATTATGAATTAAGGTGTAAATGGCATGATCAAAGGGTTGGGGTACCACACTTCACAGAGTTAATCATGTTTATCCCGTTTGATATCTTTGGAGTCTTTGACCAATTCCTCTTCGCTTGTCGCCTTAGTCTCGAGTGATTTAGCTTCAGTGTGAAATGTTTCCGTGACATCCTCGCTAGCTCCATCCCCACCCAGACCTTTCACAAGCTCGCCGGCGTCTGCTTCGTCTAACCCTAGTTCCTCTACAAGCTCCCGTAATTCGTCATCGGTCACCTTGACACCTTGTAGCCCGAAGCCTACAAGCTCGGTGCCTACGTCGAACTCTTGTCCGCTTTGCTCTTTATTCTTCGATTTGAGGGGAGACGGAGAGGCGGCGAACGATGGTTTATGGTTTGTCATCTGTGACGGTGAAGATGCGCCAGGGACGCCAACTGGCTGCACTGGTGGTGCCGGGCGATCGCCATCTATGTCCTCGTCCCAGGTTTCATTCAGGCGTAGGAAGGTCGAAAGCTCATCGTATTCAACGGCTTCTTCACTATAAAAATGTTAGAATACATAGCCCGGGACTTCAAACGATGCTAACCCACAATTCTGAAAATGTCTAGTGGACGTGACACGTAACAGTCAGCCTAATCTTGGCGTAATTCGAAGGCTTCGATTTCTTACGCCTGGGCACCGTCCGCCAACAAGAATACCAGGCAGCTCTTGCTTCCCTGCAAAATTATGTGCAATTCATCTCTTGTAAAAAAAATTGCCACAAACCTGGGGGCGCCTTCCTCCTCCATAATTTTTTAGCAGTCTCATCGGAGGCAAGATCATACGACGTAAAGGTTATCTTGCGAACCTGTAATATTCGTAGGATGTACTCTGCAGCAACACAGGTTCAACATAAGAAAGTCCATAATATGCTATAGCAGGAACCTTGTCGCTGCCTTAGGCTTGCCTGAGAGGCAATCGTTGTCAGGAAGACCTGTATCGGTGGTGACGGCATGCAAGTAGTTGATGTCATCACGTGACCATCGTCTGATCCTCATGCCTTCCGCATCTGTCCTCGTTGTCTGCCTAGGTAGACCGTCATTCTATCAAGAGGACAATGAAGTCAAGGTTGATTTGCATTCTTGCGCCCAGGAAACATATGCCGTTCGCCAATGGGTGAGGCAGTTCTAGCACATCAAGTCAAAGAACGTGGTTTGGATATCCAAGTAGGCAAGTATGCATCCTAGACAACATCTTGGGAACTATATGCAAAATCATCGAGGTCTTATTTAGATAGCGCTGGCACCGCTGGATATCATGTCGGAGAGGGTGTGTTCAACCTTCACTCTTTGCACTTTTGATTGACCATGCATGGTGTGAACTAGAGCCAGACCAAAGGTAGTGATCAAGTCAACATGTCTGATACCGAGCTCCGACCTGTGACCTCCCAGATCGGTAGAAACGTGCCGAAAGCATGGCATACCTATTTCCCATCAAGCCCAACAGGTCTCGTCCGAAGACTTTCACAACTTCACACACATACTTGCAGCAGATAAAGCCAACCTGGCCAACCTAGAGCGGATGAAGCCTACAGATGCCACTGCCACCGTACGGCTCTGGGGATCCTATGATGACGGAAAGTCTATTGAGGACCCGTACTACGGGGGTCTTGTGCGTTTCTAGATTGTCTTGCTGCTTCATTACATTGAGATAACATTCAATATAGGACGGATTCGAGAAGGCGTACATGCAATGTTTGAGATACTCCAATTCCTTTTTAGATCAATTAGACACGCCGGAGCACAAATCGAGTGCAGAGTAGATACCAAGAGGAACTTTCGACTCCATCATTTTGTGGGTTCAGTTTGAAAGTGAACTCCCGTCGAAAAGACCAGACTTGAATTACTCGACCTTCCATTCCTTGCCTATATCATCATCGCCAGAGCTGACTAGCAGTTCCAGTGCCCAAAGTGCCAAGGTGAAAAAAATATGTGCCCAGCGCCACCACACTTGCGACGAATGGTCAAGTACTTTGATAAGAGATCAATCAGATTTCTGAAACAAGGAAGAGGATGATACGAACATAGTAGATGGGAGTATACCGTAATGAAGATGAATTGTCGGTAAGTCAGAAGAATTCGAGTAAGGCGCGAAGTCTGTGAAAGTTATTAGTGTGACCCTGGAGCTGATGGTGGTTGTTCGCCATACAGGTCGACCATCCCAACCACCGTCCACTCCAACATCATTATCCCATGCATCAGAGCCAATACTTGGAAGAATTCGAGAGGCAAGGTGAAGGATGATCAAACGGTAGAGTAAGGATGCCAGCAAGGGCTTGGGTAAGGTGTGTGTAATGAATGACATCAGTGTTTGTAAATGAGGAAGGATGTTGGATAGCAGGGGAGCGCTGGCGGTATCACATCATTTTAGGTCAAATACATCACTAACAACGAGCACATACTAGTACGAAGCTGCCGAGGTATTCCATGATGTATTCCAAGGGAACGATCCGTCGTAGCCACACAGCCATACGTTGTAAGCAAGGAAGAGGGCCAGACCAGCCGACTCAATGACATTAGTCCGTCGGACGCCAAATCCGATCAAGGTTAAGAAAATGAGCGTTGCGACACTGGCTCCAAGTAAACTCGCTGAGAACGGAGAAATTGCAGCAGCAGGGTACGCCTGAGAATATATAGTTATAAGGAAGATCGGCAAGCGATAGCACTACATACTCACTAAGACAATGATGGTCGCAGAACCCACATATGCAGCCGCTGCTGCCACGAGAAGACTAAACTGCCACTCCTCACCCCTCGCTGCAAGATCTTTCGACTTCTGACCCCAACTTTGGGCCACCAGAAGACTCGAAATGCCCTCCAAACCAATAAAGATAGGCGTCCAAAGCCTCAGGCACTGTCCCCACCACTCTGCCGCGGTTAACAACCACGAGCTTGCTGCTTGCTGCGACGAGAACAAGTTGAAGCAGACAAGGAGTAGGAAAGGATGTACTGGAACTTGCAGAAAAGACAGTGACTCCGAACCCCAGAGCAAAATCAAGGTCCCATGGATTACAGAATGGACGGAAAGGAGAAACGATAATATGAGGAATGCTGATGTGGATATTGTAGACAATGTTAACGGAAGGAAAATGAGGATTTGCAGAACAGTCCCGAGTCTTGCCGAATGAAACGCGGTTGAAAGAAACAAGTTAACCATCGTAGTTGAAAGAGCCACCCTCGGTGGGTGCATACTCACCCACAAGCGTACACAAAATAAGTATTTAGACTTTGCCATTCGAGCACAAGAAGCTTCTGAACGACATATTTTTCCATTTAGCCTAGAAATTAAAAGTTATTAAGTCTTTTTGGTACTGTATATAGGCCCGAGATCGACTGAGTCGGGTCCGGCTGATTACAGCGGTTGTACATGTCGATGAGATTCAGAAAATTATCATTCTAGGATTCGGATACAACCCCATTAGCCTAAGTATACCTACTTTATACTGCCATACTATAAAACTCCCACCCGGAGCTCAAGACGTATCAGAAGCCTTTCTCCGCCGCGAAACCGGTGCCTCTGGTCTGTGACGCCGGATCTGAAGGTGGGACGTGGAATTCGTCTATGATGGGTATTTGTAAAATATTCTAGAAGTCAGTATAAATTAGAATGACAACTGGCGCTTCAATGATTGCATATGCTTGCCATTTTTGGCGTGATGACAATCATCGTGTTAGTTCTAATTTCCATCCAGTCCGCTGTAAAAATAACTATTGAGGGAGGTATGCAAATAGAAAATGATGTCTCCTACCTTTCTCAAACGTGAGAGGCTCACTTGCAACCATGATAATGTTTTCTCGTTTGTCTGATTTGGACATGCGATAATGACCGCCTTCTGCGTACTCGTCGAATGACGTCCCGGAAGAATACCACTACACAAGCTCATGATAAAGGCGTGAAAATACACACAGTATACAAAGTATGACTTACCAAAGAGGCAGCTTCGTGTACTTTTGAAGATATATATCGCGTTGCTACGACACTCTCTCCATCACTCACAACAAAATTGAGGAGGCTTGGCTGCACATAGTTTCCATTGAGATGGTTGTTCTTCCCGGCCGGCCGGCCCTACATACCTCGCAAATTTTCGCGTCCTGAGCAAATTTATTTAAAGATGTTATAGTTTCGCGTATTGCACTTCTTAATATTTCGGACGTGAAATGAGTTGCATGGATGTCGGGAAGCTATAGTTAACTCTCATGAACATTAAACACGGCGTCGTTGACATACATCCCACCTTTGATAGGAACAACGCAAAGCTCCATTCGGAATCTAGGGTGCAGCTTTCTCAATCGTGTTATTCGGTTAAAAGTCGCCCGCTACGTACCAGTATTCCCTTTGACTACAGAGAATATTTCATCGGTGAGGCTACTTTGTAGCTTCCGCTTAAATTTGTCAAATCCAGCAACTTCTCCGTTATGCATAAACTAGCCAAATTATCGATTGGAAAACATCAGAATGAGACAGAGAATCACCATTAATTTTCCAAATGCGAATGGATGGCAGTTATCAAGAGATAGGGATCCTGAAGTATATGCTCTAACGTGACCGCTGAAAGAAAACAGACCCATAAAAAGCATACTCCAATAACGAAAAACTGTAAGTTCATACAAGACAAGGGGTGACTTTATTTTCTCTGCCAATCTGGTTAGGTTATCATTATTCCAGGCCTTCACACAATAAAAGTTAGATTAATAGACAAATTTGGCGAGCACGAACTTACCGGTGTGACGGATGTAAAGATGCATGGCTGAATGCCTAGTTCTGGATCATACACGGAGTCATACCACCCTTAACAATGCTCGATGAGTGACAACTGCAACTTGTGTTCACTTATACCTCAAAATGAATGTCTCACCAACACCGAATCCATCACCATTGATAGGGCGTCGATGATCCACCCGTAGCCTTGGATCAAAGGCTTGACGAATGATGGAATGTGCGGGCCGTGTTAAAAGCTACGATGGACCTCAATTTGCTAGTCTTCTACGGTGCTTGAGTATCTGGACGCACATGGCATAGTTGGACAGGTTGCGTGCCCTTGTATATGACAAACCGACACATTGGCCTTTATCGCCTACTTCCCTTGCTGGGAATTGGACGTGGCTCAGTTATACTTACCGATACTTATGTATATCGAATAAGTATACGTCAGTTTCACTGTACCCTGTCATTTGCTTCCGCGGCTATACCGTGCGTATACAGTAAGCGACACATTAATTTCTGTCACATAGTATTCTCTAGAGTGGACAGTGGAACAAGACCACGAGCAAAAAAAATTCTTCCATGTTGCGCTCACAAGAAATTTCTGGAAAGCATGTTTTTGAAATTTCCTGTTTTGGGATGGGGGTTTCTGATTACAATTCTTCCGTTTGATATGGTTGTCCGTTCTATCATGCTCCCAAGATAGTACATCATCCTAATTATATGGCTTACCCATCGGTCGCATCACAGAAATTCTCTGGGTTTTTTAGCTGGGTCACCTCCGGCCTGATCGTACACCAAACCGGCAACCCTGAAGGCCAATTCTTCGGATACGTAATACGTAGGATCCTGTCAGCATGTGCATCATCGTCGAACGCACCACTCACCATCTGCCTGTGGACGTAATGTAGCTTCAGCGTAGACCCTAACAACGTCTTCTGTACCGCTGGGCCTGACGAATGACCTGCCTCCGTCGTACTTTCTGACAAGTTCGTCGAGCTTGTGCTGCAATCCGGGCGGACTGGTTAACCGGCGTTCGGCATCTTCTGTTTGAAAGAGGTTTCTATCATTGACGACAACTTTGACAAGCCGGTTTGGGAGGTCCGTGTATGTGGAGTCCCACTCATAACCACTATAACCTTTGTGTGCGAGCACAACCTCCACGAGGAGCATGTCGGAGAGGGCATCCCCGACGGTTTGGTTGATAAGGTTTGCAAGGTTCACAAGATGGTTGAGACAGGTGCATTGCGCTGGTGTCGACGGCTGGTGTGAGGCAAGCTGAGCCATGGCTGAGGGCGAAAACAGCACGGTGCCATGTCCATTCGCCTCGAAATAGACACCAACAGAGTACCTTTCGGCTGCATGGTGAAGATTCTTCACCCCGGTTTTGACACATTGCACTGGAAGCCTCTGTGTAACATATCAGTTTGCAAAAAGCCAACTGTCGGCGTGGACGCACGTCTGAAAGATACTTGGTGGAACTTCCATTGGCGTATGCAGTTTGGACGACGCCGACTTCGAGCTGTCTGTCTAGACCAGCGCCTTTGACCAACTCGACAATGAAGTTGGCTACTAGAGCAGCGATCTTGTCACCATCCAACATGTGGAACTGGCTACGTTCGTCCAAGTAATAGTAAATTAAGCGATCGGCGTCGCCATCGTAGCTGCAAGCTCGCTGACCCGGCTGAAGAACTGGTATAAGAGACGGAGGGAGGCGCTGTGATGTCTTGACATAGTCTGCGCCACACGCATTGTTCAAACTCCCAAGAGTATCAACAGCAGTGTTGTGAGGAATTATTTCTAGGGTAGATGCGAGATACTGATTCATTGCTTTGGCTGCGTAGTATCCGACCCCGTTCGCACAATCGACGACAAGTGGCATAGAAGATCGTTTTCCAGACTAAGAAAGAAAGCATGAAGCAAGTATTTCAAAGTCTATTAAGGGGCTGGAGAAAACATACCAAAAGCTTTATGAAAGCGTTGCTGAGTTTCTTGTAGTAACCCTCCTCGCTATCTTCTCCATAATCATCGTTTGTACCTCGGGTGTTCACACATCGGACCAAATAATGAAGAATTGGCGTAGTTTTAACTCCTTCATTCCTAGCCTCGGCGCCCATGGCCTTCAACCCGTCCTCGAGGGCAGCAACGAGAGTTGGCCCGGATGGCCTTGTGTCGCGCGCATATATAACGCGAGCTGGACGCGAGAGATCTATCTTTTGACTAGCAACAAGGTCCTCGACGGATTGAACGAAAGCAGCAGTGGTGGGCGCATTTGACAATGAAGTGGCATAAGTCTCCCAAGAGCTTTCTAGCATCTCTCCCCGCGGGTCTACGAGCTTCACCCCGTTGTCCTATCAAATTAGCGCTTTAGACAAAATGAACATCGACCACCCATAGCTGCTAATGAACCCTTACAGGCTCTGGATTATGGGACGCCGTGACCATCACGCCAATCGTTTTGCCATCAAGCCTTTTGCTTCGGAGAGCAGCTATGACTCCAACGCGGAATAGAACTGAATCTAGATATTTGGCTCTGATAGAAGGTGAATATGCTCTCCAATCAAGAGACGATCAATGAACATACTCTGTTCGGAAACCAGCCGTGCCATAAGCGTATTTGATACTACTAGGCTTGACATGCAGATCTGAAAAGTGAGAAATCGCGCCAACTGGAAGGGAAGTCATTATTGATGCAGAACGAAGAAAAGAGTTGCGAGCCTAGTACAAGGTTGTCAATGAGAGAGTGTTTTGGACGAACGCCCAAAATCGGCGTACTCCGAGTCCGTCACACGTACGCGTTTATCTGTCCAAGGTCTTTCAATTACCAGCCATGGCCGATAAAAAGCAGCGTCTTGTATTATCGATACTGGATTTCTTGTCAGAATCGATGAATGACGGTACTGTCAAGGATGAAGACAAGGAAGGGCTCGAAGTGGCAGGTTAGTACCCGAGCTTGATGGTCGACATGTCTTCTACCACACGTTGTTGCCATCTAGCCCAGTCAATCGGTGAAGCCTTTGGTGTAGACCCTGCAAATCAGCAACAACGTGAACGGCTTAGCGTCAAGCCAGCCAACCTTCAGTCTATATTTGATGTCTACGTCAAGACCCGAGACAAGATGGCCGCTGAAGCGTCGGCTCTTCCAAAGGTTGAATCTTTAGGCGTGAACAAAGCTCAGGCAGAAAAACTCAAGCAACTTGGAAATTCCCAGATGTCTCGGAAGGAATATGCAGAAGCTATTCAGTCGTATACAGAGGCCATCAATTTAGACGCCACCAATGCTGTCTACTATTCCAACCGTGCAGCGGCACATTCATCTTTAGGCGATCATCAGAAGGCTGTTGAGGATGCAGAGAAAGCCATCGAGACGGATCCAAACTTCGTCAAGGCATTTTCGCGACTAGGGTAAGGACTACCCGTGATGTAGATGGCGCGACTATTTAACGGCTGGATTTTGTTCTGCAGGCATGCACACTATTCTTTAGGAGATTTCAATGCAGCAGCATCTGCGTTCCAGCGAGGACTGGCACTAGAGCCAAATAATGCTAATTTGAAATCCGGCCTTGAACAAGCTGAAGCTCGCATCAGTGATGAGGCCCCACCGCCGCTCGAGGATGATGAAGCAGCTGGATCAGCGGTTGAAGGGGGGGGCATGCCAGACCTTAGCGGAATGGCTAGTATGCTCGGTGGGATGGGAAGGGGAGCTGGAGGAATGCCTGACATCTCCAGCATGATGAACAACCCAGCTATCATGCAAATGGCACAGAACTTGATGGCAAACGGTGGAATGGATCGGCTGATGCAGAATCCGGCACTTGCTGGCATGGTGCGTCTTTATTGCATTTTATGATCATGGTAGTTAATTTAGCACATGACAGATGAATCGTATGCAGCAAGGGGGTGCGATGCCATCCATGCAGGAAATAATGGGTGATCCTAGTCTACGAGAGTTGTAAGCTTGCATGTGGCTTCAAATGAAAGCTGTTGATGAGCCCCCTTCTTTGCAGGGCAAATTCTTTCGGAGGCGCTGGACGTGGACAATCGTCATGATCTCATACTATACTTGGTAAATAGACCGTATCGCTGGAAAATAATTCTGCTGTGTAGGTGGATATTCCCGGGTCGGGGAGGGCGAGTCTGCATTAGACCATGTGAAAGATAATAATCGTCAACAACGTCGTATTGCCAGACCAGGATTATTGGATTTCAACAGTCACAAGGTGATGCTGACAGTAAGTTTGCAGTGAAGCTTGCATGTGCAGTATATACAGAACGACCAACCCCATGGCCCAATGTCAATTAGAACATGCTAAGCAGGCCAGAAAAATTGATGGATATATGCTGCTGCGAATATGTCAATCATTCCAAATCCTTGAATACTTCACCCCAAGGCGCCGCAGCTGAAACAGTATCGTAGGTATTTGCGTGCAAGTCTTTGGCCGGCCGGCCGGGTGCACTACAGTGTATATGTTACCAATAATTACTGTATCAAGTCTGACGAGTTTCGGTACCCGTGCTTCGCGTTGCCCGTTTGATTGATCAGTAGTTTAATGCCTCTCACTAAAAACAAATCCTAAGTTCCAACATCCCCCATATCCATGTATCTCCTGTATCCATGTATCTCCCATGATCATGTATCCCCCATATCCAAGTATCCCCCGTATCCAGGGATCCCCCGTATCCAGGGATCCCCCGTATCCAGGGATCCCCCGTATCCAGGG
>QFFB01001814.1:0-11618 GCA_003316465.1 Ramaria cf. rubripermanens | reverse complement strand
CGGCGCAACGTCTCGTCGGGGTCCAATGGAATATGGTCTTCGAGCGAGTCCACGATAGGATCCTGCGCATCATCATATTCATCAAGTGCTCGATCGTCTCCGCGATACGCTGATGCCGAGCTGCCGACGTCGAGCGAGAGTGCTCTCGAGGCTGATCTCGATGCACCGAGCGCGTGTACTCTCGAGATACCGGATTATGCTGCGTCTCCCGTCGGTGGGGATACGCGCTCGCCGGAACCCGAGGCAGAAACGGAAGCCGGGCCCGCATGTGATTCACATGGGGACGACAGTACGACGGCTACGAGTCTGAAGAACGAGGCTACGCCCACGTGGGAGTCGCTGGCAAAGGCGGACGTCGACGCTTGTGCTTTGCCATCCCCGACTCTACAACATGAACAGCAGCCTCTCACCGTGAAATGGGAGAACTTGCTCGCTGCTGCGTCCGTTGTGTCGTAGTGGCACGCCCCGATGGGGTTCACACAGCATACATATACGTATTAGCAGGACGGATGTTCTGCGGTATCGAGCCGCGCTTCGATAGTGCATCTGGCGCGGCGTTACAGGATAAGTATTTAGCGTTTGTGCACATATACCATGGCGCCCACGCAACTGGAGTCTCGATCTCAATCATGCAATGCATCCCCATCAATATGTTTTATGGTCTGTCTCGGTCTCGGTCTGGTATCACTAGTTGTCCACTTTTTTTTTTTCTTTTGGTTGTTGTACATGTATGTGTAGCAATGTAATGTTGAACTTGTCTAATTCTTGGTTTGCATCAATGTGCGTGAGTGCTGTATCTGTTGTACTCTTGTCCAGGCACCTTACCAACGTAGGTTAAGCGCCGAGGCACACAGATAAAGTAGTTACATGACAAGGCCGCAGCTCGTCACAGTCTAGTGCCATGACATACCGATTGACTGAGTCAAGCGGTTTATAATTCTGGGGCTTGTAGATCTTGTAGATCTCCTGCGGAACGACAAACACGAAAGCCCATTAATTCTGCGGACATGACCTGGTCATCACAGTGAACTAAAAAAAAAGGCGCCCATTAACAATGGTATTTCCTTAGACTGGGCCGCAGTAGGTGTTGTTATCTACATTGGTCAGGGACGGAACAGTTGAAAAGTAAGAATGGTGAGTATGCGATGTAAACGTTTCCTCTGTGCGATGCGAAGTTGGTGGGGTGTCCTCTTTTTTCGAAAAGGACACCATAACGTTTTGCTACGGGCATTCATGAGCTACAGCCAAGATATCACATTGCGTCATTGAACAATTACATAACGAAATCGAAGGTCTGATGTCATATCTTCGGAGCTTGTCCCATCGCGCTGCATCTTCCATGATGTTCGTGGCAGTTGTCCTGGTCTGGAAGGTGTTTCGCATGACTCACAGCATCGTATGGGTCGAATCGATTACGAGTATGAGACCTGCGATCATTGACAATCAGTACCGATTTAGTCAAGGAATAATGGGTATCTGCACGATCTAATCGAACGCTTTCCATGTCGGTGCTTAGGGCCCCATCGATTCGCTGAATGTTTGATACAAGAAGCAATCAAGTAGTTTGAAAGATGAATACAGATATATCGACTACAACTAGAGAATGGATATATAACGGGGAGATTGATGGCCAGAGACGAACAGGCTAAGAGAATGTGCCCATCTGCTTCCATGTCATACGCACACCCTTGATAAAAGTGTAGTGAGTGTACATGTCTCCTCGGTGTTTGGCAACTTTTCGCCCCTTCTTCTTGGTCTTCTTAGCGGCAGTAGCGGCCTGAGCGTGCGACGAGGCGACCCTTGCGGGAGCCACCAGAGTTTCACATCCGTCGGACGTGACATCCCTCGAGATGTCCGCCGTCGGGTGTGTAACGTTTTGCGTCGGCTGCCCTCACAGTTGAGCCAGCGTACACACATTCCGCAGGGAGCCGGCACTCACCCCTTCCCAGCGATGAGGGTCTTGTATGGGCGGGAGCACTACACCCCAGTCCCTTGGTAATGGTCGAAAATATCAACCAAGGAGCCCCAGATCTTTGAGGGATGGAAGTTGAGAGTCGGTTGAAGAGGAATGGGGCATCTGTTGCCAACAATCACTTGTCAGTACCAAGGATGTATTACGCATTAGAATGAAAGAATAAAGTCGACCAGACTTGCGCAGATGGGCGGCAAGAATAAACTTGCGCAAATGAAAGAAAAGAGGCTGGATGTCACATGGGCGGTGGCAAAGGTAGAGGGAGAAAGAATGAGGAGCAGGCATTGTTTTACTCACATCTAGGTTCAACTAGTCAAGCGCGTTGGGGAGTGGCAGCGAGAAGACGTTTGACGGGATGTTGCTGACAATGTATCAGTCTTCAGAAGATTGAGGACCAGTACTATTGGTACGTGTGGTGAGGCGCAAGACAAGTATCTGCGTTGGCGATAGCTTGGAAGCAATGGCAATGTGCTTTTATACAAGCATCCGCAGAGCTACAGAATGGTCCATGTTGCCGCCATGACTTTTATGTGTATCAGGGAGGCTAGAATAGAAGCTGTCAAGTGTGGTTCGCCCCATTGTCGCGTAGTTTATTACTACTCCGTGGTAAATAAACAAGGCGAATTAAATTCCACTCAGCTTCAAGTGAAGCCATATGAGGGGACCCATTCTCAAAGCCATTACTCTATATACTTATGCATGATCACTTCACTGGTTATGGGTTGGTCAATGGTCGCCTATGTATCTGAAAAATGGGCAATGCCAAAGCCGGTCAACAGAGTCACAGCCTAAAATTATATATCATCAAACTCTACTATCACTGATCAGGATGTGGATCACTTTCCTCATTTTATTAATAAATAATTAGATACTTGAAATAATTTTTTTCAAATTTGTGAGAATCTTTACAGCCGTTTTGGGTACATAGGGCGGAGTTTAAAATTTGCTAAAATACTTCCGAAAATATAAATTTGCCATGACACAACTGAAACTGCAGAATAAGAGCTGAAAATTGGAGATATTAACTTCCCAATATATAGCTACAAATGGATACAATTTTTTTAGGGTGAAACTCAGTGTATACAAAATATGTCAGTTGAAGTAAATGGTATCTAGAACATGCAAATCTCTATGTATGAATTTGATGTTGCATATTTCTCTTTCTATATAAAGTAGATACATGAGATACTACTTGGAATCACCAAACCCTCTTTATTATAGTCTCCTGCAAGGTCCAGAGAGAGGCAATAAAAGTTCACCCCCCAGATATATCATGGGGGTAATAAAATTCAATACAAGTTGTAGTTCTTGTTTTTGGTACATATACCAAGATAATTCTGCACTTCCAAGAGTATACATGGAGATTTGCATGTTCCAGATCCCATTTACTTCAACTGACATATTTTGTATACACTGATTTGTACTCTACACAATTTATACCCATTTGTAGCCATATATTTGGAGGTTAATATATCCAATTTTCATTTCTTATTCTGCAGTTTGAATTGTGCTATGGCAAATTTATACTTTCGGAAGTATTTTAGTAAATTTCAACTCCGCCCTATGTACCCAAAACAGCTGTAATTGCATGTGAATTATATGCCTATCAACTTTTATTACCAAACAAGTCAGAGTTCGTGTTGCCAGAGACATCCGATGTGCAAGACAGGATGTGGATCAGGATTAGTATTACTGCCAGCTTGGCTTGGCTCTGGCTAAGCTGCATGCCAAGCTGCACATTAGCTCAGCCACGCTGATTCCTGGAAGCTGGCTTATATTCACGCCGGTTACCATTAAGCCAGCTATAGGACAGCTAAAGCCAGCATGGTGGACAGATTATATTATCCTGACTTTGTTTGAACCTTGCGCTTTCACTTCTCATACTGTCCCTTGCAGCCATACAGCTGAAGTGAATTGTTGAGATATTAAGTACCTTCAAAAATAACCCCATGGAGTATCTACATTTAGGTAAGTAACTGGAGTAGTTGCCATATTTGGGCAGTGGTGGTGCTATTTCACATGTGAATGGGTTAACACTAACCTCTCAACAGAGTTATTCGAGCCTGTTCTGACAGGTTCAATCCAATTCTATCATCATATTATTGCCCTAAAGTCCCAGCTGAATACTTTAAACATATGTGATATACCAGTAACTTTCCCTAGTTATCCCCTAGAAAAGTCCTTATTCAACTAGCATTTACTTCTCCTCAGGTGCTGACAATGGGTCCAACACTTTGTGAAACTAGGGCTCAGCCACTCTATGAGGATGCTATATTTTGGGTAATTCAGGAAGATGATGATAGTAATGTTCATAGTAATGATAGCGTAGAAGGTCCAGCCACATGTGGGACTCAGGGAAGAGGCAGGGGCAAGGGCAGGGGCCGAGGTGGGGGCAGGGGCAAGGCAAAAGTAGCAAATGGCCACACTGAACATATTGACCCTCCCCAGCCACCTACCAACACTTCGGAGAAATGATCTTGGCACAGATGTGAGAAGCAACATGAGGATCGACATGCATGGAACCAGGAAGAGCGCAAGTCTCGTGATATGGATATTTTTTTAAATAATACAGTACCCCCATCTCAACCTGCAACCCTACTACCTGAACCACCATCTAGACCCAAAACTCTGACTGTTGAAAGACGAACTGATGCCCCAACTTCAGTACAACATGTTATGATCACTCGTATCATATGTACACCAGTTTCCCCTTTTGGATGACCTAGGGGTGCAT
This sequence comes from Ramaria cf. rubripermanens, assembly GCA_003316465.1. Lineage (NCBI taxonomy): Eukaryota > Fungi > Basidiomycota > Agaricomycetes > Gomphales > Gomphaceae > Ramaria > Ramaria cf. rubripermanens. The sequence continues at coordinate 6,912 of QFFB01001814.1, read as the reverse complement.
TTACTAATGTGACAGTATCCCCAATTAGTAACAGACATCCTCAAACTCATAGACCCGTGGCTGGTGCCCCTGATGTCTGGGAGTTTTTCAATAAGGGTAATGTTGCAAAAGGCATCAAGACTATTTGCAAACTATGCTAGTAAGTACCTGGTTAGTATTATTCCAATAATGACTTACAATTTATAGTCCACCTGTCAAATATTCACCATCAATGAGTACAGGTTCTCTGCATGTACACATCAAAGTATCTCATGGTATGAGTATCTAGCAGCTTGCCATGAGAAAGGCTGGCTAGTTAAGATAAAGTCTCTTGCTCTTTCTAAAAGTAGTGGAAAAGTGACAACTCAACTGGAACCACGTCTACCTTTCTCAGTGGGTCATTTTAAAGCAGCCCTAGTTAATTGGACCATTGCAGATGACCAGGTATGTCAGATATGGCATATTTAACTTTTGCTACTTATCAATATGCTCAAACATTTAGTCTATTAATGTTATTGAATGCCCTGAATTTCATGATTTATTACTTCTGCTAAGGGAATCTATGCTATCCTGTGATATCCCGCACTGAACAGCAGTCTGCAGTTTAATTGGAAGGGCATGGGTTCATAATTTTGGAGAACTCAAAAAAGAATTGGCGGTAAAATCTATTTCATAAACTGTATAGCATTACAAAAATCTCATGCCTCATATAGCAATCAGTGGGGAAGATATCCCTTACAATAGACTTATGGGATGACAAGAGTATGCATGCATATGGTGCTGTAACGGCTCATTACTTACTTTGTGGGTGTGTGAGAACTGCTGTTCAACTAGCAGAATGCCTCTTCTTGGAATCCAGCTGTGCAACCAGCCTTAAATAGTCCTCTATCTTTGTAACACCACCTTATAAGAAATTGCCTGGGATATTCACCCATAAAAACCATATAAAAATTACTCTAGGGTATTTCAAACATCCCTCTGTTTTTCCTCAATTTTTGCCTATTTTTCCGAGGCCTGCTTCTCTCAATTCCATCTTATTTTGTGCAGCAGAGTTGTGGACCCACTTGTATCCACAACTATGTCACGGACATTCGATTTAAAACTCCGACCGGTCTACTCGGATTCTGCAGTGTTCTCGGTTTAGGCTCACACATGCTCCCACAGCCCCAAAGTCAGACTCAGCCACTGAGTCTAAATAAATTACCAAACTTGGACTAAATGGTTGTGGAGCCACAACCACTTAACCAAATCAGGCAAATCTTGGTGAGGCAGGTCCACCTGACCTTATCACATGATGCTGAGACATTTGAGGCTGTACAATGAGTCATTAGTGTGGAAGGGCCCTGATTGGTTGGGGATTCCCCTGAACTTGACAGAAGGCAGTGGAACTCCCTGGAAACTGTCAGAAACCCCTAGATCTTTCTTCCAGCTTCCACTAGCTTCTTCCCCTGTTCCATTAATAGATAGAAGATTCTACCTGTTTATCTAAGCCCCTGTACAATATGGTATAAAAGGAGGCCTTTTGCCTGCCTGTTACGGACATGTAAAACCATAAGGTGGAGATGAATGGAAGACAGATTGGAAGGGACTTTGGCTTTAGCTTATGTGCTGCACCTCTCGAACAATCACAGGTCCCAAGACTTCGGAACAGAGGGGTCAAGCAAGGAACACAGTCCACAGTAAGTGCAGAGGAGCGGAGGTAATGGTGGAAGTGTACTTAGAACACTACGGACACGTTTAACACGAAATGTGGTCGGTATTTGAACTATTGTTACTAGTGCAAATACAGGGCTTATATACGGAGGGGTACAGGTAACGAATCAATAGTAATGAGATCCGAGTCGGGGCGGAAGGGGTGTTCAGTATGGGTCATGAGTGGAGTAGGGGATCATAGGGCAGGGGGGACAGAACTTGGTATCTAATATAGGTAACCCTTGTCCATTGGTAAAGGGATGCAGATGTTCCACGAGGAACAAGGTATCCTTGCCGATGGAGGGGCTGGGAGAATCGGAGAGCTGAATAATGGTAAGGTGGTGATGGAATTTGACTGGGCGGAAGGTGGAATGGAAGAGCGGAATGCACGGATGTAACACTGCCTTGGAGAACAATCAATTCAACCATCTTCTATCCTACACAACTTGTGTGACTTGCACATCTTACTAAGCTGCTAACCCCAGCTAGGGTTCTTACACTTACTTTAGTGTATTAATTCTCAGTTAAGTAGTTGCTTTACTGCTTAGCCACTTGGACTAATCCTCCAGGTGAAATTCTACAGAGTGAGTCTGACAATTGATAGTATGGCCAGTTGCACTCCAATACCTGAGAGTCAGTGATCAGTTGATTTTCCTGTTCAGTACCTTTCATAAGTCAAGTCAAGTTGCTTATAAAAGCTACCTCACACGCACTTCTCTTACATCTCTCATTATTGCTGTGCACTGACAGATTATCAGGTCAGTCCATTTATAAACTCGCCTGCTAGGTGTATTCCTCTTTCTTTGGAATACGTTTGAACCCTAAAAGTATCCTTGAACCTACAGTCTAATAGTTTATTATGCATTGCTGCTGAGAAACACATTGCCTTCCATCTGTGATAACTTGGACTAGTTATTGCACGGATTGCGACCAAGGTACAAATATTAACTTATTTCCAGAGTTGTTCTGCAGCAGTGCTAGTATTCTATAAGTCTCGTATACGACACATTCTGATAGATTGAAGTGTTAGCAATAATACCAAAGTCTTGAAAGGTTCCAAAACAGTGGGTCTACATCAACTTCGCTGGCTAGAAAGGGAGAACTTGCACTTCGTGCCACTCTGATTGGGTTTCTTCCAATGCCTGGCCACTATTTTGGCCAGGACCTCACGAAGGGTCTGCTGTTCATCAATGACTGCATCAACATAACAGATAGGGTAAGTCATTTTCTCATATACAGGACTTGTAACTAAACACCTGTAGATTATGTTTGTCACAACAGATAGTGCATCTAATATGGCCGCAATGATGCATGATTTTGAACACCTCCTTATGGCTTGATTTATTGATTTTGATAGTGCTAATCAACAGCTAATGTAAGTTTGGATATTACCGATCTGCCTCCATTTCCTAATTACTATAAACCTCTAGTTGCTTCCCACATCATCTCCACACCACTGTGACTGCCATGCTATGAGAATGCACAAGTGTTGAGGCATTGGAAAATGCTACTAGCGATTTCAACGTGGCTGAGTAAGATCCAGTCAATCCTTCTAGTCAAACACCTTCCCAGGCCCTATAGTGTGATCCGGTTGCAATCACTTGTAATATTACTAATACTATTTGCACCTCCCAACTTCATTGGGAAGAATTTAAGGAGATTATTACAACTGGCAACTGTAGAGCACACTGGCTAGATGCTCAGAAGGTAGCTTATAAAATTGCACATGTCACCCTTATTCATGATAGTCCAATCTGATGGGGGTTAACATATCTGATGATTGAACGAATGTTGTATCTTCATCAGGTAAGTCATTATGGTACTATTGGTGAGTATGAAACTCTAATAATTGTATTAGGCAATTGAAGTCTATATTTTGCCACCAGTCATGAATACTATCTTCAAACAATGACTCACAAACAATAAATGGGCCGTTCTGAAGGATATAAAGGATGTACTAGAGGTATGTTCTGTTACCTGTTTATCCTAGGGGTCATACTTATTCCTCTAAGCTGGCTCATGCCTTACAGCTGTCATGTACACTGAGCTTACACCTATTCTTGCATGTGTACTCCCTGCATTTGATTCACTACTATCTACTTGGACACAGATGCACAAGGAACCTTTGAAGGCACACCTAAGGAAAATGATTGATGTAGCAATCGAAAAGATGACCTCACAATATAATGAGTGTTGCTTTTCAAAGTCTCATATCATATCTATTGGTATGTGATGAACACAGTTATGAGATGAGTTTGCTAACCAACCCCTCACCAGTTCTTCATCCATCACTCAGATTTAGATGGATTGAAAGGAATTGGCCCGCCAATCAGGCTGCACTCTCTAAATGAACTATACTATTAGAGGTCAGTTTCACACCATCCACGATACAGCAAACCATGACCATTAGTTTAGCTTGCAAAATATGACAAGGTTCAACCAACGGTGCAATCCATCAGAGAGACTACAAACCTACTGGGGCTGTCCCACAATGCTTACACACTCCTTTTTGGTCAAGGAATCAACGAGTCTCAAATAGGCCATACTTCACGATTACCATTGGTTGAAGAAGAGTGGGAATCATATTGCCATGCTGCAAACTGGCCTGACATATACAGTGTGGACCTAATAAAATGGTGGGATGTGCATAATAACTTAGGTACTTATCATTTGACTTCTAATTATAAGCCACCCTTCAGCACAATGATGGGAACTATCCATGGCTTTTCCATTGGGCATGAAATTATCTCCCAGCACAAGCATCATCAGTCCCTGCAGAGCACGTCTTCTCTTCTAGCGCAGAGACAGACACATGTTGAAGGAACCACGTCTCACTATATCTGATGGAACAGCTCCAGATGCTCAAATTCATGATAAAGAAAACCTGTCTCAATTTCATGGCTAGCTGGAAGTGGGAGGAAATTGATATAGAATAGGAAAATGAGTGGCAAGACCAGGGGTTCTCAGCATGTGAGCATGGGAAGAGACAAACTGAGGCGGACTGGTGGCTAGGTCTATTGAGTGAGGAGGAAGAACAAGAAACTGATGGAGAACCTTGTCACATCCCTGACAAGGACCTAGAGCCTTAAGAGATTCATTTGGAGGATAGTGACACATGGGCAGAAGTTGACTTTTATTAAGTAGATCTATAAAAATGAGCCAGTAATTTCTTGACAAAAAATATTTTTCTTTGTGGTTTCTACTATCACCGGTCAGGATGTGGATCGGGTCAGGATGTGGATCACTTGCACATTCCACCACCCCTGGAACATTTGGGGGTGCCAAAAATTATTGACAATTATGATTAACATATTAAGAATATAACTACATTTTTTTGATGAAAAAAAGCAGCTGTGTTGGAAGATGGGGGGCTATATATGCAGGCAGCACCTGCTTTTAGCCTCCCTATGTGGTCATTCAGCCTTAAAATAATTGGTAAAAATCATATTTCACATATTGTATGTAAAACACATTATATACAGGATGCCGGTCTTAGTACACTGTCTGGATAGCCAGGTTCACTTTCAAGCATGCGGAGTGTGACAGCCCGGCAGGCTGCGGCGAATGTTAACAATCGTGACAAAGTGTGACCCAAAATCGCCGGCATCCTGATCCACATCCTGTCTCGCACATTGGATGTCTCTGGCAACACGAACTCTGACTTGTTTGGTAATAAAAGTTGATAGGCATATAATTCACATGCAATCAAAGATTCTCACAAATTTTTAAAAAATTATTGCAAGTATCTGATTATTTATTAATAAAATGAGGAAAGTGATCCACATCCTGATCGGTGATAGTATCATATTTTAATAAATAATAAATAATAAATATTATATTACCATCTGACATAATTGTTGCGGCTTGAACAACGGTTGGCTCTTGACCACCATGAACCTCTGCTCTTCACTTGTCCTAACCCTAACCCTATATGGTGCACCAGGTGCATAGGATGTACATGCATATTTGTTTTCCTCTTCCATCCACATTGTAGATATGATTTTCAGTTGCAAGAGTTTGATGGAGGTACTTGTTCTGTTTCTCACATGTCAATTCCTGCACCCGTGTGCTAGGTTATTGCACCTAGCACCCTTGGTTTCCTTCACGCCGGTCATTGCTGATTATAATCTATTGTAAGTGGAAATTCTTATCAGGTTCAGCTCTGACACATGTATTAGTTTGCTGAGGTATGTTAAATTGTGCAGTGATATTGCAAGAATGTTCAATTTCACAGTCTCTATCTAGCTCATTCATGCCTGTGCCCACTGACAGTTCTAACAGGGACTGAAGCATAATCATGGGATTGATCAAGAAGTTTCACAAAGCAAAGAAGGAGGCTAAGTGGTCACCATTACTGTAACAGAGCCTGTTGTCACCAATGGTATCAACAGCCATGAGCACTCAAGCTCACCAAGAAAGACCACCTTCTCAACACCAGAGGCTCTGGCCAACAGTTTGAATGCCTATGCTACTGGACTACCACAGCGACAGCATGTCTTATCAATGCTGTCTTATCCAGCACTGCCAACATTTTACTCACTGGTGCCTGCAGCACCCCCTAGCACAGGCCTGTTATGAGCAAACTTTGGAAATCTATCTCCTGCAGGTCCTTCACAATCATCTGCCCACTTCCTCAATCTGTCCATTCATGGACATTTGTTAAGACCGGGTATTCGAGTGGGACCTCGGGGGAGCTCGGACTGAGCTCGGCCGAGGAGTACTAGGAAGGGCTGGGCTTCAGCTTGTGTGTTGCGCCATCCACTATTACATGTGCCCTTGATTTCGGAAGGAGATTAGGACAAGAGGAGCGAAGGGACTAAGAGACAACAGAGTGAGAAGCTAGTAAATAGTTCAAAGGGTATCTAGTTGGATTTCTGACTGAAAAGTGAAGTACATACAGAGCGAGACTTATATACAAAGGACAGAGGGACAGGGTCGGACAAACTATCTAAGGATCATAATGAAGCTCGGGGACAGATGAGAAACGGGGTTCGGGCTTGGACTCAGACTACTTCAGGACGGGCTCGGGTAAGGTCGGGCTCGGGGTATGGGCTCGGGACAGGGTTAGTGGCTGAATATAGTCACCGGAGATCTGCGAGGAACCGGATCATAACAACATTCCCGTTTGCCATCAATGTCTACTTTTTTACCCACCATCGCCATCACCACTTTCTGCATTGTTTCTACCCCCTACCAGCCCATCCCTAACAACACCGACATCTCCTATTCCACAAAGGCCTG
>QFFB01001810.1:0-24781 GCA_003316465.1 Ramaria cf. rubripermanens | reverse complement strand
AGGGTAAGATGCTTTCCTACATCGCTTTCCAATGCCGATATACTAAAACCCTCCCAGGCACGATAACTTCGGATGAAATTGGTGTTTCATTCGAGCCTACCAACTCCGCATCCATAACGAACGGCGAGCTCACCTTCGGTGGAACAGACTCGTCTAAATTTACCGGAGCGATCTCGTTCACGCCTATCACGACCACATCCCCCTCCAGTTTGTTCTGGGGAATCGATCAGAGCGTTACGTACGTGGAATGTGCCTTATACACTCCGTTTTCTTTTGCTGAGCCGATGTGTATAGGTACGGCACTTCAACAAGTATTCTTACATCAACTGCTGGCATCGTCGGTGAGTGCGCGCATTCCCTTGTCGCCCTTTGTCGCTGACTTCATAGCGAACTATGAATAGACACCGGTACAACCCTCGTCCTCATTGCGACTGACGCCCTGGCCCGCTACCAAACTGCCACCGGCGCAGTCCTTGATCGTGCCACGGGTCTCCTCCGTCTCACGCCTACGCAGTTCAACAGCCTCCAGAGCTTGTTTTTCCATGTCGGCGGGGTGGGTTACGCGATTGATTTCGTACCCTTTCCCCATACATGTATCTCGTCCCATGTTTCCCTCTTTAAGATCTCTCCCACCTTCCACGCCACTTCTCCCTAATAGCTCACTGACACCCACTACAGACGACCTTTGAGTTGACAGCCAATGCGCAGGCATGGCCGCGCAACCTCAACACCCTCATCGGCGGCAACACCAACAGTGTCTACCTCATTGTTGGCGACATCGGCACTCCCACTGGCCAGGGATTGGACTTCATTAACGGATTTGCATTCCTGTGCGTTAGCCGGTCTCTCTGCCTTCCTGCCTTTTGGACCTGCCTGCGGATTGGTGCTGACTGTCCTACTTAGGGAGCGCTTCTACTCCGTATTCGACACCACCAATAACCGCGTGGGTCTCGCTACGACGTCGTTCACACATGCTACAACCAATTAAGCGATGCGTATGGGGTAGTAGTGCCAGGAGAAAGGTGGCGCTGGATTGGGCCGATAGTAGTATAGTCTTTTATCTATCTGTCATCCTGTGTGATACGTCAGTAGGTAATTGGAATGAAATGGGACGGCACGACATAAATATGCGTGGGTATTGCGTCACGGTCACTTCAAGTTGCTTGTGTGGGTATATATATACGGGTTTCCTAATCTTACCAATGGGAATAAATTATTTTGGTATTCCCTAGACATAGTGCGCTTTGAAGGCTGTGTGACGAGCATCAGCAACCATGTGAATATGACATCATAAGATCTGACCTTTGATTGAGGTGCCCTGGTTAGACGTATATATTATAATTAGTTCCGTACCGTGTCCCACGAACTTAATGCCATCGTGTGGCGGGGGGCTTGGATTCATGGATCGATACAACTCAGGTCTTGCTCTGTAGATTTGGAGACGAACGTTGGCTAGATATAAGCGCGCTCCAAAGTATACATGCCACTACAAAACAATCATTTTCTAAATGTAGCAAGGTGTATTTATACGCACTAATACAAGTGAACAAACATCGATAGGTCTGTCAAGCAAGAACTACAACCGTTTCCTTATCTTTGCCCTCGAAGTCGCCGTTGATATGAATTTCTTCTACCTGTGGCTGGCTTCCCGAAAGCATATCCTCTCCCGTGCCCGTCCTGTTCTTGTCGGGTGATGAGAATATAGTATTAATTACCTCAAGGGGCTTGAAATTGTATGTGATTAATACCCAGTTGGTACACTAACACACCAAATGAAGCGTACCTTGAGCCCTGTCTCGGGATAGAAGAAGTAGACTACGGGGATGAATAAGGCATTGAAAACAGCGAACACTGGAAGAACGTTTTGTCAAGTGTTCAATTCCGATACAGAATACTCTTACTGATGTATGTCTTCCATTCCAGTTTTTTCATGGCGACTGGGGTAATTTGTATAATGATCTGATAAAGGACATGTCAGCTGGCCATTGTGGCAAACTAGCATTAACTCACGATGTTAAAAAGCCAGTAGGAGATTGTCCCGATGGCGACACCTTTAGATCGCAGACGAAGTGTGCAAACTAGTCAAAATTCGGCCGTTCTGAGCAAGGTACCAGTGAATTCATGAGGAGTGTCTCCTACTTTCAGCGGGGTACTATATGGGAGATTAGCGTGGCGACGTACAAGGATGCAGCCACTCACAAGCCACGGGATCGCAAGCCAACCGACGCTCTGAACAATCCAAAGTTAATCTCATATACTTGGTTCACCATGAATACGATACGCACAAAGAAGTTGTTAACTAGTGGATCGGACCCGTGTAAGAAACACACAAGTATACAATGTTCCAAGACGCCACTCACAAAGAGACATGGTGACGACTGCACCCCAGCCCCGTCCCTTGTTTCCTGTGACACCAATGGACAGCAAAACACCAAGGACTGCCATACAAGTTGAGCATCCCAAAGCACAGGACATCATGGTACCACGGCGGCCCATTTTCTCGATGTACTATAGACCAGGTCGGCGGGCATCAAATTAAGATTGGATATCAACCTACCACGACAGGAATCATGGCCATTCCGACACTGTTTTCCACACCATAAGTCCGATGATGCTCACATGAGTCAATGCACTGACGTACTTTCCTACACCCGCGACTCCCGAGAAAATACGCAACGTAGTATCAGACATCCCAACTGCTTTGTAAACGAGAGCGGCGCTAGTAATTTTTAATACTCCGGCCTATAGAAAGTGAAAAACGGTACTCACTAATAGGGGACAAGGCCTAACATAAAAGTGGTTAATTGTCTAATTCATGAGCATCGTAACCACTTACTCGAGCCACCCATCTGGAAGCATCGAATCAGACGGTCAATAAGTGCATGAGCCACAGGTGCCATGCAACACCACACCTGTTGCATCAACCGTATCCCGAAGCATAGACAAATCCTTCGGAAATTGTGCATATTTTTGCCCTCAAATAATTCTCTATATTTGAAGTCTATGCTGACACCACGTTCGAGCTCCATCGCATCCTCGATTTCATGACTTTGAGCAACAACGATGACATCGGTCGGTTTGGTAGAACGGGACGTGAGGTGTGCAAGAGTGGTTCGTGCTTCCGAAATTCGTCCTCGGGCTAGAAGCCATCGTGGCGACTCTAAAAGTTGACAAGTACGCACAGGAAGCACGCAAACTACTATCAAACTGACCTGGGAGATCTATAAGCATTGGAATTAGTGCTACCGCAAAGACAATCTGGAGCGCGATTGGAAGCCGCTGCAACCCCAATGATACATAGTATAATATGTTAGTCGTGTCGTTTAGAATTTTTATCAACGTTTTCTTACCCAGTTCGCATCTGAATTTAAATAGCCTGAACCATAATCTTACGACATCAAAAATTGCTTTCAACCAATTGTCTTGACATAGGTTGAGTAAAAGGTACGTACCAACCAAGGAAGAAATACCGAGTCCGCCCATAAGCGTAGCCTGTCCAATCGCGAGGTCCCTGCCTCTGTACTTTGTCCTAGATATTTCACTGTTGTATACGGGAATCGTAGCAGAATTCATGCCTTTTTAAAATAAATATATCCCAGGGACAAGATGGATGCAGTGAGGGAATATGATGTTGCACGTACCATTTCCAAACCCTGCAATGATGCGGCCGAGAATCATCTGTGGCACGCCGAAGGCGGATGCTTGCAATGCGGTTCCAATGATCTTGAGATACATTATCTTACTTGAGACTGAGTAGGACTTCTGAGACTTACTAATATCGATGTTCCTATGAGCATCGACACTCTTCTCCCTAGCGTTTCGCCCTTAAACAAAATCAACGCCGCACCCAACAGACACCCAACCTATCATAATGGTTATGATAATGACGTGTGTTGGCAGTAGGATCTCACACTGTATAGGCTGACCTGTGATCCAAAATATCAACATGACATCGCCTCCATTCCAATAGTATCGTACGGAAAATGACGTACAATGTTAGCCACTTTGGCAGCTTTCTGTGTTTCTCGACCGTGCACAGTAGCCGTAAGTTGAAACCGGTTGTTGAAACTATTTGAAGAAAGAAGTCCAGATAGGACGCCTGCATCTTGTGGATTAGAGATAATATGGTCTGCAGGACAACACATACTGTATCACCTTGGTCGTAACCTTTTGCCCACAGCGATTGGTAATAGTGTCCACTAATTCAAGGTGGAAAATTATATGAATACCTAACAGAAGAAATCCCATAGATGAAGCAGCTGTAACAGCGTTGGCGAGATGTCGCCTGGTAAATTTCAAAACATGACTGATGTTTGATGTAATTGGGTCAGACATACCCTCTCAGTCGCCCAAGTCCGATGACCATTTCGAACTAAGTAAGTTGTTCTGCACTCTCGATGGGCTGATTGACGGTGTCTTTGAGGCGTGAAGTCATAGCCGTCTTAAGGATTCTGGTAGATGAACTAGACTTCCTCTTTCGGCACAATGCGTGGACAAAAGATGGAGCAGAATAAACATAGAACATCATTGGCAAAAGAGAGGACGCAGTTAGTGTATGTTGCATATCATACCACAATACATACCTTGATGCAAACCCAAGAGACCCTGGCTCGTGAAGGAATGGCGCCTAGAGCTTTAGTAAGGCCTGTATTACATTCTACCTAGTCTCATTGCGCTCACATTTCGGTGAGGATAGTGCATGGTTGCATGGGTCACAAAAATAGAGCGCTACTACTGGTAGTTAGATTCGATGTTGGGCAACGGTGGAACTGAGGAACGATCACGTGATAATGTTTGACTACGCGTTCACAGTTTCTAGTTCTACACCTCCAGATATTTTTTCCGTTTGAATTTACACACTCCTAATAACATACCCCTCACTTCTTCGTCATACACTGGCCCTATACCCCATACCATACTCTCGTTTATGCCCATGGGTATGCAAAGACTCAGACCCAAGACGTATAGTCCTGGATATCCGAGATGGATGGTTGGGAAACCTCTCCTCATCGCATCCTCCGCCCTTGCATCCCTCGGTGATGCCATGTTTGGCTACTCACAGGGTATAATTGCGTCTATTCAAGTTCAACCAAAGTTTATCGAGCGTTTTTATGGAATACGCGCAACGACACTTCAAGATATTCAAGCTGGTATCACAGGAATAAACCCTAATATACAAGGTATGCACTCATTAATCTCACTGTATATGCTCGTTCATCTTCTGTGCGCATAATTCAGCTATCACGGTATCTTGCCTGAACATTACTGCGCTTATAGCTTCCCTTCTCGCTGCATACGTATGTGACATCCTCGGACGCCGACAATCTGTTCGCCTCGGCGCAGTTATCTACCTCGCCTCCGCGTTCCTCACAATTTTCTCGCCCAACCTTGCATCCCTCATCGTCGCACGATGCATTCAAGGAGTCGGTGTCGGGTTTCTCTCTATGACTGTGCCCGTTATCCAAGCAGAAATAGCTCCCAGCCACTCCCGCGGGTTTTTTGTGGGTATTGAGTACCTCTGCCTCAACTCTGGCTATGCCCTCTCTGCGTGGGTCGGCTACGCGTTCTTTCATACGATGCCATCCGAGATATCATGGAGGGGTCCCTATGTCATCCAGGCTGTTTTGGCCGGAATCCTTCTCGCATGGACGTTCTGGCTCCCCGAGACTCCCCGTTGGCTAATCAAGAACGGATTCGAGAGTGAAGGTACTCAACCGTTCCTCGTCAGACTGCATGTTAGCTGATATGCCTGCTTTTTCAGGTCTCCAATGCCTTGCTGATTTGCACGGAACAGGCGATATTGACTGTCCAAAGATTCGCGCGACGTACGCCGATATTTATGATGCTATCATATTTGAGAGATCCCTTGGAGGAAATGCAACATGGATGGAGCTTTTCCGTGGTTACACCCGCCGTACCATTGTCGGAATCACTTCTCAGATGTTTGCGCAGCTCAATGGCATCAACGCGCTCCTCTACTTCCTTCCCGAAAACCTTACTCGAGCTGGTTTTGACGTGGCCAATGCGTGCGTTTACTCGGTAAAATGTGGAAAACACTCATCAAGTTCTATCAATATGTTACAGGCTTTTGTATTCTGGCATCTCCGCAATAATCTACGTTTTGGGTACGGTTCCCAATATGCTTCTCGTTGATAGGTGGGGCCGCAAGCCGCTTCTCTTGCTCGGTAGTGTGATTATGGCACTTTGTCTTTCCACTGTGGGTGGATTACAATATTGGGAGGTATCCTTGCCGCCCACATCAAGACGTCCCGCAGCAGATGGGATCTTCGCAGGTCGGTGGTGCCGCCGGTTCTTTCGCCGCGATGCTTGCGCCACCCACTGAATATTGATATACAGGTGTCTGCATATATCTTTTCATATTTGGGGCATCATGGGGTCCAGTCCCTTGGCTTTTACCAGCTGAGATATTCCCCCTCCGGGCGCGTGCTCGCGGGATGGCGCTCGCAACCAGGTCAATTAAGGTCGAATCTCAAAGCCTTGATCACTAACACATAGTCTCTTTGCAGCTCCAACTGGTTGTTCAATTTCGCCATCGCATACGCAACTCCTCCTCTGTTCGCGGCTCTCGGTGCTGGTTATTACTTTGTCATTGTTGGCTTCGTGATCATTTCCTTCTTCCTTGTACTCTTCGTCTACCCCGAGACTGCACACCGAACGCTGGAGGAGCTCGGTGAGGTATTCGGGGATACAGTCTTCAAGAGGGATAGTGGTGACCGAGACATTGCTGCTGGTGAAAAGATCGAAGGGGGTGTGCCGTCAGCAATGTTCGTTGACTCTGCGGAGCCGAGGGCATCATTTATGACAGAGAGGACGATTGCAAGGTCGGAGGTAGATGGGAAGGCTGGCTCGGTGAGTGATGTCAAGCAGGTTGAGACGTGATATCAGACGCGGTGAAATGCAAAGTTTGGGACTTATCCATCATAATTTGTGCTATGTGTCTGTATCTGCATACCCGATTACGGTCTTTACACATTATTGCCTAATGTAGTATTTGAGCATGTTCGTTACCGTAACCGGCCACCGAGCGACGGGCCCGTCAAGATATGTTGGCGGATCTCTCACCTGTTTAATGTGCTTTTGTCTTTGCACTGGCTTTGTACTAGTCGCCACAAAAGATGACTTGACCGGCTGTATTATAAATGTATTAACAAAGGACAGTGGTCCAATTTGTTCAACTTCGAAGTTGAACGAACTGAACCACTGTTAAGAACGTTCTTACGAATTTGATTTCTATTTCTTGGCCATCTGGATGTCCGCCCTAGATGTAAATATGAACGTATGCTTCATGATCTCGTGAGCATAATTCCGCGTGCTTCGGTAATAAGCACGTGGAAACCATGCCAAATGGGCCGCACTGTGGTAAAAATTGGCAAATTAGAGATCGATGATCGATGTGGCTTCCGCCTTCTATAAAGACCTCTCGATAACACTACAACGCTGACCGGACCCTCGTTACTATCCGTGCCTGCTACGAATGACTGCCATGTCTTGCTTCAGCGAGCTGGTGACTTCTCCGTGTACCTTGTATCGACTATCTTGCGCGCTCTGGGACTGGCCGGGGTGTGTCCAGTGTTTCTCATTGCATTCGAAGGAATGGCAGATATCCAGATTGGACATGTCATGACAGGTCATGCAGCCAATACAGCGCCACGTCCCTTTCTTTTGGTACTCTGGCTGTATGATTCCCCTTCTAGGGCCACATACCTGCAGCTTCCGTCATTGGTTCGCACCAGATCGTTGATACTTGTAGCGTACGTCTGTACCTGCAGCTCACGTCACTGGCGAAAATCAGATGGATCTGTTTATGTCCCGCTGCGATGGTCGTTGTGGTCGTCTCGGGCGCCGTCCAGAGCGGTTTGAAGGATTGGAGCTTCCATCCAACTGCTCCAGAGCGGCCACACCATCACGGATTGTGGTATAAGTATACATGGTGTTCCATGCACTGTCGCTTAGTCAAAACCGTAGGGCCTTTGAATCGGAGTCCTGTACCTTTCGCGTTTACTTTAGAGCTACTGCACCGCTCAGTAAACAAGACCTCTGCCGTTGTCTTACCTTGAGTCCCGAGCTAACCCCAACAGTTACCAGCTCTCTTGTAAATATAGCTGTTGGGGATTGAATTATATGATCTATCGATCCAAGCCAGTTGATCAAATTCGCCACCGCCATGCGCCACCGCCATGACTAGGAACATGTACTCTCTGACTCAAATCTCCACTTTCCATCCAATTCTGCTCGCCCTGACCTGAATGTATCCCAAATGGAATAGACATTTGTTTGGTAGACTGATAGACAGTCACTTGGTTACTACCATC
Source organism: Ramaria cf. rubripermanens (assembly GCA_003316465.1). Classification (NCBI taxonomy): domain Eukaryota; kingdom Fungi; phylum Basidiomycota; class Agaricomycetes; order Gomphales; family Gomphaceae; genus Ramaria; species Ramaria cf. rubripermanens. The sequence goes on along the minus strand of QFFB01001810.1, from coordinate 16,448 downwards.
CGTTGAACGCTATGTCACTGGAAACGGAACGTCAGCACGAGCCCGCTCCTCATCTGGCAGAGCACAGCGAGAATGTAACGCTACATTCGACACGGCGTCCTTTCAGAGCTATATATTCCGAAGTGGCGGTGAACTGGCCGAAGATCCCTGACGACTGGGCCGTATTTCTCGCTGTCACGTCGTGAAGCGGCAATGGCGAGCACCGAGCACTATATACTCTCGCACCACCACGGCCGTGCAACAGAGGTAAGCAGCCGTTGGAATAACTCGTCTACTTCCCGTGCATATAAGGTCCTTCGGCAGACAGTGGCATTTGGGCGGTTTCGCTGTCGTTAGAGTAAGAGGTGAGTACCACTGTATGGTCGCGTTGCATTGGACTGATTCTATGGGCTCGGGTGGAGTGGGTTGGAGATGGAATAGCATACGTATGCTGCGCCGCCTGACTGGTGCAAACCATATTCGGTTGATCAGAGACCTAGTTCCAGCAGCTAGGCAGGGACGACGTCAGCACGGGTTGCTGGGCGGGATGCCACGGGTACGTTAGTTCTGTGACCCATGACGACCCCGCCAGTCCCCAGCACAGTCCAGACCCATTATATGGACCGGAAATGCTTGTGAGAGCATCTTGCGAGTGAGCTAGTAAATTGTAGGCGCAGTGGGAGGATTGACAAGGTCCGTTCCGGTCGAGCGATCTTTAAGCGAAGGTATCCTTTGATGGACCGACTGAGTCTGTAAATGCATTGTCCATAATATCATGGAGTTGAAGACCATGCGATGGAGTATTGAAGGAAAACCCGAATATGCAGGATCAAAAATAGATGGCGCTTCCAAACTGCTCGCTTCGCTGTGGCGTGCATATGTGATGCATCATCCACCCAGGTGTTAAAGACGTGGGGTGGGTCAGGAGCATGAAGATTACGGGGAAGGAGGGATGCTGGCCTGATAGTTGAGGCCCTAGTGCTCCCTTGACCAGTGCAGACGACGCATCTTGGCCGGGAAACAGCCTCTCCAGTTCGGTTGCTGAATGTTGATTGAGATCAGCAACATAACCGTTGGAGGGATTACTTATGCTTCGGGTGTGCAGCATGTAATCCGTCAACAAACTTGGATTGCTCATGACTGTGGCTCTGAAGAGGTCCGATCCGTCGATAATATTCCAAGGCCTGCTGTGGCACCGCAGTCACCGCAGTCAATAGATATTAACATACATATAGCAATGGAGACTCACGTGAAGCTGTAGGTATACGTCTGAATTGTCAAGTGGATTGGAACTAGTGGCATGCCACAGAAATTGTCAGAGTCGGTTACCTACATTAATTGGTAGCTGACCTCAAATCGCCAACGGTGGACTCGGAAGGAACATCATGGAGAGTAACCCGAGGGTCCAGGCTAATTTCAGTATGATATATACGAAAGTAGAAGCAACAGGTGACTTGGGGTAGGAGCTGATGTCTTAATTCGCCGCGCGGTTATATACGTGTCGGCAAATGTAGTGTGGCTTTAATGAAGCTGTCAACGTACGTAGGCGCATTATTATTATGAGCTGAGCTGCTTTGTTAATTCCATCAGCTTTAGCGAGGGCACTATACTTCTAAGGGCATCTTTCGCGGCAACCCCACAGCGAAATGATTCTGAGACATGCCTCACTGGATTGCTCTAGCCCTTTCGCGGATGGCGAGGGCCACCTTGACTGATCTTGAGACAAGGAGATGCAGCGACGGCATGTTACGAGAACCAATTATGGTGCGATCTCAGACAAAACAGGAGAGAACTGGTTTGTCGCCAGAGTATTGTGCGTTGTCGCCGTCGAATCAAGGTTATATATATACAGCCAACGCACCACCTTATCCCAGAAGGCGCGAAGCACGCTACAGAAGTGATGCCATCATATAAGTACGCCAGACATCCATATATTAAAGACAGATATAGAGTAGTTAACCAATAGTATCGAAGAAAATAGAGGACTGACAGAGAAACAAGATGCGCAGCAGGCGAGGCCAAATTTCAAAGGCAGGTCGGCATGTATCATCAGAACCCAAAGGCAATCGCTCCGGAACAATACAGCACGTTCCTAGTCTTTTAGGGTTCACTGCTTCCCGGCACCATGACTCATCGCCTAACAAGGAGCTAGTGTTGGACGCCAAGAACTTACTGTCGCATGCAGTCAGCTGCGAACCTGAGCAAAATAAACCACACCGAGCCACACCGCCGGTCGTTGTCATTCCATGCTCTAGAGAAACATCCTTCCCCTGATGAAGTTCCAACTCCAGAGGCCGAGCCAGCAGAAATGTAACTGCTTATGTAATTCACGTGGCAGTCTCTAAGACATAGCCATTTTAGGGAAAGTAAACCAGTTACGCCGATCACATATACATACTTATTGACACCCGCTTTTCCGCCAGAAGCATTTTTTCTCTTTCTTCATTGTGTCTGATATCCCTGATACTCAAGGATATATTTCACATGGCGCACTCTTTAGTCATGGTGAGCCGTAAAGGAACTGATCATATATGGATCCAGCTGGGTCTTTAATAGGAGTCAAAAATATCAAATGCAGGCGGTGATGACGTCGACCCTTCACCTTGACCGGCGACATATTGTCAGGTTCGCGTAAGGTTATTGAGTTCTTAGCTTCGCACCTACCCATGCAAGCTTTATTTGTTCTAGGGCGTGATGAGGAGTGTATTATAGCAGGAATAGTGAGAACTCATCCGGGTGCAGTCGGGATTTCACTCTGGAGGTGGGAAGTCACCAAGATTTTTGGAGGAAGCGCCGTTACTTCCTTTCTGTAGCTGTTGTGAGTTGAGGTATACTTACCCTGCTGGACACCGAAGTTTAATGGCCGCAGCAAGACCCCTCTGCGTCAGCTGTATGGTGTGAGTACGTCCATGTTTGTCCACCAAGGCAAGCTGCTTGATACGATTCTGGAACGACCGCTAAGAGATGTGAGTAATGCTCATCCACCTTCTGCGCGACGCGGTACACGTACACAAACTAGCCAGGCAATTCCTTCCCTGCGGTACGCCCAATTGCTGTAGAATCTCGGTTCCAGCATGAAGCAATTTTGTATGATGTTGGCGAAGCCCAAGGAGGTGGTGATGGAAGGGTCGCGGATGCGGAGGGGCCAAATATCCGCGAATACACCGAAGAAGCAGAAGGGGGTAGGCGTAAGCGACACCGGTGCATTGTCAGGTTCTTCAAGGGCTATACGGCTTAGATAGTATGGAACTTCACTGTGCCAGCATCATATGGCTCTATGGCTACGGGTCACTGTATGACATATGGGCTGTACAAGGCCATGAGTAAACTGCGAATTTTCTTCACGTCGAGGTCGCAGCTCGGCTCTCGGAAGTGATTGAGAGCTTACGGGCCAGGGGCGGGTGAGAGACATGGCAAAGATAGAAAGGATGCGCGCGCAGAGGGAGGTTTCTATCGGTTTCTATATCGTTGTTAACGTATGTAGGAACCTGATCTCTCCTGACCAATTTTGTGTTCGAATATCAGACTGGAGGCTCAAGAGGGCGCAAGTTTATCAAAAGTTGATGAATTCGATCTATGCATAACCACAGGTTTGGCGTCTGATTCATATACAGGTACGCGTCGTAGTTGAAAATAATACACATAGGTGATGGTCATACTTACACTTAACATATGTAAAATGTAAATATTTCTAAGATTTGAATTTTGCTGTTAAAGATCGAGTCTGAGTTACGAATTATGGTTGCGCGCAGTGTGGTTTGCCAGTCACAACGACCGTGGGGTGTTACCAGGTATCATCACCAAAGTGTAAGGCTGGCACGAGACATGAGGATACGACTGAACTGGCATTGTTACTATGATTATGCTCAATTTTATCCATATCAAAAGCCACGTGAGAAAGACTTGCGCGCCTGGCACACTATGTTTCAAACCAGCCGGGTGGAGAGCTAGAGAAGCGTTCATCACCGAGCTCGGATACCGCAGCCTGGCGGAACTGTAGTTATGCTAGTGCTCATTACCGCTAGAGGTCAGACGGGATATACGAGGTGGGTAAGAAGCATAGGTTTCCAGGTGTTCGTTATATGGATGCTGTAAGGTTTGCTTCTCAAGGCTGTGCTTCTGTGGCAAGTTCTATATACGCAGGGGGCGAGGTTGACTGGGTGATAGGGGCAGCGTCACTATCGCAAGTTACGTTGCATGGGTGGCAGTCTTCGAGCGACGTTGACTTGCAGATGGCTGAGTTGCCGCGGATGGACTGTCGCATGTATTGGAGGTGTGACTGACTGCGAGGCAGAAGGCCTGCAGGGGGGTGACATGATACGATACCTAGCCATGGACATATTGCAGACTGTTTCGGGATTGCCAGTCGTGCGGGGCCTGCCACGTGAGGCCATGGTTCAATCCACATGCACTCTGGAACTCGTTTTACCGTAATGTTGTAACGGCAGGAAGCAAGGTATGCCGTGAGCATAAACCTAGCCCTGAGCCACGAGTCGTATTCAGTATTGCCTGAGCCAGACCACAACAGAGGCAACACCAAGGCAAAGCGCCTAACATGGCGCCAGGCGCAATCGTGTCTTCAATAGGCTGTGTGAATTGTTGGAAATGGGAATCGACTGATGGGATCAAGGCAAGTGGTGACCGGCACCGGCACTGGCTGCGACTATGCATGAGAAGGTACAGATAATTACAATCCCGCAGCGGGTGCGTCCAAGCGGGTAATGTCCTATATGGATGAGGTACCGGGCGGTGCCGTTCTAGGACGAGAAGTCAGGAATGATAACGGGGTGGCGCGAAACAAATGGACCGTGACACTATAGACAGAAAGAGGTGGCACCGTGGAAGCTTGAGTACTATTGCTCGATCGAGTTGCCTTCCGCTGTTGATATATATACGAGATGGAGTTACTGGTATCTTGTAGCTTGATGATCATTAGAAGGTAACTGTCTTGTCGTGAGATGAGGTGGGACCGGCGGAGTTCAAACTCAGCCGGTACCCGGGGTACTTGGGGTCCACCACCCTTATTACTAGTCCAATCATTCCACCAGTCCTTCACTTCCTCCCGCCATGTCGAACTCTAGTACACCTGCGCCAGATCAACTAATCCTTCCTCCATACCTCGACTTGCCTCCCCATCTGTCCGCCCACAAGTACTTCTTTGTATGTACTTTGACTGTCGCTGCCTGGGATACCCTCGTCTTGAGTCCTCGCACCTGGCGTCTGTTCAGGACTAAGGAATGGCCCCCATTGAAAATTGCCTTTTATTTGCTGCGTATACTCATGCCCATTGAGTTTATCGCCGTTGGTGAGCACGGTGCAAGTTTCCCAAAGCCTGCATAGACTGACTGTGCTTAGCGGTCGCCTTCTTCGACACAAAATGGACAACGTCGATGTGTCAAACATTCTATCTTTTCGAGCCAATTATGACTGCCATCCTCGTCTCTCTCTGTGCCGCCGTGCATCTTGTCCGCGTCCGCGCCATCTACGATAAGAACAACAAAGTCACAGGCCTACTCGGCGCTATACTTCTCGTCCAGATTGTTGTGATGGCTGTAAGCTGCGGATTTTACCGTGGTATGCCTCTCCTTCCTTGCATGAATACATACGTGCTCAGTTTCCCGCAGTGGTGCCAGTGGCCGACCCCTCACAAGGTTGCATCGCTGGCCCGAAGCACAACTTCGTCGGCATCTACTGGGTCGCGCCTTCTCTATTCTTCTCGACTACGTTTGCGCTTGCTCTTGCCCGCTCGTTCCAGAGCAAAGCTCAAAAGCCCATTGGCCTGTGGAAACTCATGCTTCGCGATGGACTCAACCTGTACGGGGTACGTGACTCCATCCTGAGCGCGGCTGCGAAGCTACACTGACATATGACTGTAGGCTGTGTGGATTGTTAACATGGTCAACATGTTCTTCTGGTTTATTGTCACCCCAACCGGGCCAGAAGACACCATCCGCACTATCGTGACGTCGTACGTGTCCTTTCTATTCTTTGTAGATGCTTACCCCGACTAATCATCCCCATTCCCCAGAATGGCAGCGGTGCTCACTATCACGATGACGATGCGCATCATTCTCTCCGTCCGCGGCAGCCTTAGCGATGGTGGTTCCTTCGCTGGTTCGTCCACCGCGCAGACCTCAAGTGGCTCGCACTCCGGGACACGCTCGCACACGCAGAGCCACGGACGCAGTCTTGGTGCCGGCATCGGCGGAACGGCCACTGGGCCCGTATTCAGCATTAACCCTGCAAGCCAGGTAGGAGCATTACTCCCCTAACTACATGATGGCAGCATCACTGACATTTTTCTTCAGGGCCGCCAGACCTACACTCTGGAGGAGATGCGCGCCAAGGCCGAGCGTGATTGGGTTGAGGACCCAGATACCAAATCGAGCCTCAACGGCGGCAACGTCGGGCTGGACTCGAAGCCCGAGGGTGACTTCGGACCCGTCGAGGCACCAGAGGTGCGGCAGATTCATTGTTGACATTGTGTGCTACTAAAGCTGACATGCATTGCAGAGCGGCGTCGGGGTTAAAGTCACGATTGAGAGGCAGTTTGAATAATAGAGTCGAACGCAAAGGTGCACGTTATAACCACGGCTCTCAGGTTCAGTCGCGCACGCTCGGGTACATCCTGGCATCCCTCGGTCCATTATCGGTTCCTTCATTCGTGTACAAGTACAATGACCACATCACCATACCTAACGCATATTCCCCCCCACCAGCCTATCCACACCACGCTCTGGATTTAAAGCAGCGCTACTTATCTCCTATGGTCGCTTATAGTTTAACTCTCGTTCCCTATTACACCTGCAGATGAGGTTTGGATACATCGTGTTCTGTGTGTCGGGCGGAGAAAATGTATTTATGTGGAAGCTATTAAGTTCGTGCATGACTGAGATGGAGATGAACGAAAGTGTGGATTATTGACAGGCGGTGTCGTCGGGGTTCCGCTGGTCTCACGTCTCAGTTGAGTCGGGCAGATTAATTGTTGGACAGATGGCATCTTGTTTGTATGATGGCGATCCGCAACGCGTATTTCTAGTTAGCCAGATCTGCACAAGCAGACTGTACCTATGGTATATATAATTAATTATAAATCAATCCATCTAGTCTATAGTTCCCCCTTATGGTAAGAAAGTAATTCACCCATGCTGGCTGTAGATGGACCCTGTAGCAGATGACTTTTCGTAGGCCTAAATTCCTAAATTCCTTTCCTAAATGTTTTGGAACAGTGCATCGAGCGCTAGCCGGTAACTTGACAGAGAAAGCTCATTAAAATGGTGCTTGTCCCATCGTCCAAACTATACGGAATCTACGCAAGGGGTCCGACCCCCTTTCCATCCATAATCAACGCTGCCAAAACCCCATAACTGACAGTTCTGACAGCTGGGATCGCATTCCACCTAATTTGGACGTCAACACAGGCCCTCTGTGAACCCTTGCTGATCTCTGTGCTTGCTCCCTGTTGGCCACATAAATCAGTAATTGCTCTCTCAGAATTTCCAACCTGCAAATAAGTGTTGCCAAGGAGCAATAGCTTTTCATGGGTTGAGCAGGTCCTGTCTGGAGAGGCATTCATGTGCTGATTTACATCATTCTGCATGTCCCTGATGCATTGCAAGTTCTCCAGCCAGTGCCAGCACTAACATATTAACACAGTTGCTATGGGTGACCTTTGGCCTTTTTAGGCATAGCCCTATGTAAGAATAACTTGTGCGATGTTCTCAGTGTTTGCACGCGAGAGCGTAAGTCAAACGACTGGTATATTTACCTTATGCGATGTTCTACAGCGTACAAGGTAAGCGAATGGATACATAGTAAAACTAATTTATTATCTCACCTCAGTGTTTGCACGCGAGAGAGGAAGTCAAACGACTGAGGGAGATTGTACATAAATGCAAGCCATTTATATTCTCAATCGCAAGGATGGATTGAAATAGAAAACAAAGAAATGTCTTGCGTTCTACGCAAGACTAATACCTTATATGGAGCACCAAAGGGTGATGGCGTAACGCGCGGGCGCTCACGTGTTTGTTACTCCAACACCCTACACATTATACTGTTCCTTAGGTTGTCTTCCTCATCAAATTCATCATCAAATTCAGCTAGCTGACCCAGAAGTCTTGCTAGAAGTCTCTTTAAGATGCCGAGAGTATGCTGATGACAGTTTGAATCTCATGTCTCTCATTTGAATATTGGTCTTACGGTTTGAACCTTTGTTCTGAATCTACAACTCTCCTCGTGCTGATGTCTCAATAGCCACGTTAGAACTGCGAATTTAGGATATTGGGCCTACGGAAAGTCATCCATTAATACTTAATTGACCACGTGCGGTTCTGATCGACTAGATATTGTGGATCAGCGGATTGATGGACGGACGAACGGAGTTTCTATGTTGTGTCACTGTGATGATCGACCATGAAGCCGGCAGACTTAATTTCATACTGTGATTACTAATTAGTCCCTGTAACATATCTACTGAAGTACTTATGTTTCGCGGAGCATAAACAATACGAATTTTCTTGGTGGAGAAAAGCAACCCATTTGGCCGAAACTTTGCCCCGAGACTGCCAGTCGGGCACGGTGGATGCGGGCACTACCGACTTTACCGCTCCCCTCGCGTAACCCCGCACTAACCTTTGTAAGTAGCAAAATTACGCTGATGCGGGGAAGCCAGCCATGGCCGGCCATGGCTATTGGATAATCTAGTCATGCGATTACCGGTCCGAAACGTTGCCGGTGACCCACAGCCCACACGTACCATTAAACTCGACACATTACATCACGTGCTGGTCGCGTTAGACGTCCACAACGCGTCCACATACTCCTGGATTGCTGGCGTTGTCCAGGATCTATGACACTCCACGGCTCATCTTCTTGCCATTGTTCACATGTCATAGACGCATGTATAGACATGCTGGGTCATATGCAGGACTACGATGATGGCGGCGATGCTTGGGGAGGAGTAGATAGTGAAGCCCATAAGGACCCACCGTGGCCACAACATCATGATGGCCATTTTCCCCGCAGCTGAGTATTCCTCGTAAGTAGTAACCATACAGCAATGTAAAAGTGTACGTACTGTAGTGAATGTGCTTGATCGTGATTCGAAGTAGAATTACTGGCAGCATCCTGTTCACATCGGCACTCCTGAACCTTGAAAGTATCATTCTCATCTCATCACATAAGGTTCACTTTTGGTCCTGTGGTGAGGGAGAAAACAATAATAATAATAATGCCACAGGATGCAAGAAATTGTGATTGACGGGAGATGAGATCATTACTGCCGCATCGCCGAGTGAGACTTGGCGGTGGAAGACGTTTTCATTTACGTGGATTGTAGAACACTAAAAGCGAATGTCGGCATGGTGGTGACAACTTTCAATATACGAGAGATAGTGAGTAGTATCGCCGCGGCACATGCGCATTTCAATCCAAGCTGCACTCGGTAGGCCTCGAATAGATAGTTAATTTTTTGCATTCAAGCTATTAGGGTGCGGAAACAACTACCCATCTGAATCCTGAGGAAATAAATCATACGTTTTACCCTCAGAGAAATGCTTATAAGAGGAGAATTGGGATAGGTGTCCGGCTCGTTCGGATACTATAGCCTATAAGACGCCATCGATCATCGTGGTCATTTCTATAGGGCTACTCACCGTGTGACCACTCACGACAACGATGTTTGAAACCCGTGGCTCACCAGTGCGAGGCAAGAGAAACTCTGTAAAGTTTCCACTTCCTACGACCATCGTTAAATAAGGCAACTAAGTACGAGAGACAGTTCGATGCAGATTTCGTGACACTTCGAGCCCACACTCCGGAGAAATAACTCCTTGATAAAATGTCAGTGTAAAGATCACGCGGTGCGTTGGGCCCGTTGTTAGCTATGTTCCTCCAATGTTAAGTCTGTTTCTCTTTGTCAGCACTGTAGCAGCCCCTGCAGATACTACAGCCTTAAATATTAATAGTTACTTTGGCTCCAAGGTACCCTCAGATGAACAGTTCCCTGAGTCCAGAGCATGGATTATAGGGTTAATACAATTCTCTCACACCATTCATGCGTTCATCGCACTCACTGTAAGTCCGGACATTCATGCCGCTCGCTGTAATCCACTTAATTCAAGTAATCGTATAAATCTGTAATATATAATTATTCCAATTAATGACATGTTATAACGATCATACAACAAGGCCTTCTACCTAATACGAATAGTTTCGCAGTGCCTGGCCCCTGATGCACAGATCATATCATGCGACCATGTAAACGGACAATTTTCGCAGTCTTGTTTGAAGGGAGAAACTGGATTCAGACGTTAGTCTTAGTGGATAGAGGTCACGTTAAGGAAAGTGACGCGGCGGATGCTCGGAGTCAAGTTCAGCTCCGCTCAAGTCGTGGACTGATGGTCCCAAACCTTAGAACACGATCCGAGCATAAGATGTCTACTGCTCCATTTGTGATTCATTTAATACTCCAGCGTGCTTAGAACACTGCATTGAAGGCTCCGGGATTTTGCCGTTTTCTACCAGTATGCAATGAAAACTTGCGAAAAACATTTCAACCAGGGTGTACCTAACATTGGCCTACAGATCGTCCTCGGATATTCCTTGGGAATTAGTTCATAATACATGACCCGTAAGACACAGACCACGCTCGAAAGTTATGCATGCTGTTAACATAAAAGAACAGCGATTGTGCATCTCCACCTCGTGCCACTACTCAGCAACATATCTGCACTATGAAATACATCTCATTATTCTATCTGGCGGCGGCGGCGTTTGTCTCCCAAGTAACGGCGCATTGTAAGCTGTGTGGGGGATGATTGAAGGTTGTATTCTCATATTATACTTTGATGTTACCAGACACATTTCCCTCCCTGGTTGTCAGTGGACAGACTACGGCAGCATGGATTAATGTCCGAAAAACCAACAACTATAACACTCAGGCCCCAGTGCGTTGATTCTCGTATGCCCAGTCCACTCTGCTATATATAATAACGTGTATCTGTAGGTAACTGATGTCACGAGTCCCGACCTCCGCTGCTACGACTCAGTGACTAACCCCACAGCGGAGATCATCAGTGTCCCTGCCGGTGCACAACTTGGAATCATGAGTGACGGAACAATCTACCACCCTGGCGTTAGTTTTCACGGAACATTTTAGCAACCAGTCAACGACGACTGAACTAAATTGATGCACAATCTTCTCATAGGTCGTCAACGTCTACATGGCTATGGCACCAGGGAACGTCTCCTCGTGGGCTGGTGATGGTGCCGTCTGGTTTAAGGTGAGTATACTGCCACAAATTGTCAGACCTAATACTATCACACCTTGTAGGTCTACCAGATTAGCGCCGTAACTAACGGCGGAACTTCTATATCATGGCCTGCGCAAAGTATATGCCTCTATTGCTCCTGTACTGCGCTACCACGTCTGACACGGGCGCATAGACCTTCCTGGCGTCACTTTTACGCTCCCAAAAAGCCTTCCCTCTGGCCAGTCAGTATCTGTGTCATTTTTATCATGGATATGGCTCATGTAATAAAGATACATCGTACGGATGGAGGCAATTGCCCTGCACGTGGCGCAAACGTTCGGTGGTGCCCAGGTGCGCCGTACCGGCTCATCTCAAACACAGTAAACTCACTCATGAACATGTCCGATCACCACATGTGCTGCTAGTTCTACCTGAGGTGAGAATTCCATTCCTGTGGTGAATCAAGCCTAACATTCCTTAGCTGCGGACAAGTTCAAGTTACTGGCGGCGGCAGCGGGAAGCCTGGTCCACTCGTCGACATCCCTGGCGTGTACACGGGATACGTATGTCGACCGCAGAGTCATTCTCCGAGAGCTCTATGTCCCATTCTCATGTCTGCTTGCAGGAACCTGGCATATTGATCAACATCAACTACCCTATTCCCACGAACTACACTCAGCCGGGACCTGTCAGTGCTCTCTACGTTAACTTTGCGCCGCTATTGCTGACGTGGCATTTTAGGCCGTGTGGTCGGGCTGAAGCTGCGTGTGCCGACAGTCAACTGTTGGCATGAGCGTGACTGCAGCAATCATTAAATACTTTGTGATATATTTGATTCTCGTGAATTCTCGTGAGGCAACGGCATCCCATTGGCTTCAAACCACTATTCTTCCCGCCCCAATCCCTTGGTTATGTTCACTATATCATACGCTGTAATAGTCACGCCACCGCCGTTCAAGCCCGTAACCCCTCGGGTTTAGGGTTAATATCCCCCTAAGTGACCCATCGACTCGAGACGCATCCCTGGTGTGGCTAGCAATTGCATACGGTAATCGCGGCAAGCTGTTAATTAAACATAACGTTGTGGGCAGGTAGGTAAATTTGCACCTACTAAGTTGCCTATCCGACAATCAGTAAGCCCATTTTCAAACCCCCGCCTTCTCTATGTTACTTTTAAGGCGGATAATTATGCGGCCCTCGTAATACTCTTATGAGTTAAGAATCCTAAGATGTGAACAGTGACGGGTGTGACTAATGTTCGTTGTCCTTTCGCAGGACAGGCACATTCGGAGTTGAATTTCCAAGCCTTCAAACCGAGACTATTGCCGAGACGTATTGACCTCAACTCACAACGTCCCAATGCAACTGCAACCAGAGCACCTATTACTCTTTTGTTGCCTACTATTTTCTGATCGCGCACATGCGGCACAAGTCATATAAGTCAGATCGCCCGCAAAAGTGCGAATGACTCGGCTTCAAACAGCAGGCACCTTCGAGTTGAATCATACCACTGGAAATTCTTCTGTGCGTAATGTAATGCCCAGATTATTTATAACAGGATGTTGCATAGGTCTGGTTATGTAATATATCAGCTGATCCGAACACCCTTGATGCGTGCTGAGGGCACTGAATAGACCCCAGGTGGTGATATATACTTTCTCGACTGAGTTGATGTCAAGAACGACAATCAGACATACGGTGTGAATGTTTCACTGCTTTACGTTTCGGTCATTGGCTTTGTTCAGCTATCATTCGACTGAGATAGCAGCTAGATTCCGCGGGCAGAGGAGGCGCAACGGGATGACAGTGACAGAATAAGAAGCTCTTCGTATTTATTTCTCAACATAAGCACATTGTCTCACTTCGCTCACAACCCCCCCTAAAAATGTCGTTAGACCTCCAAGCTTTATTTTCAACTAGTGAGTCTGGCTTCGACTGTAGTAAGCAAAGCCTAACACAACGTGTGTAGCCTGGTCCGCAAAATTATCAATCATTGCCTCATTGACGTGTGTGATGTATGATCATGGTCAGTCTTGCTTGTTGTTTTTTGGGCTGTCATGGATATTAGATCTGGATGAGCTCACGCTACAGCGAAGTGCTTACTTTGGATACTGAGGTTTGTCGATATCCTAAACCACAATCATATTCTTACAATCTCTCATTAGATAGCCTACATTTGGAAAACTCGGTGGTCGTTCGGGAAAGGGCTATTCATATTTGTAGGTCTTGCGGCCTGACCTTATCCTCACACAAGAAACAAAGATTGACTAATCAAGTAATGACGGTATTGCTTCGGAATCAGACTCGTTACTTCAGCTTAGTCACTCTGTTTGCCGAAACATCTGGTAGACGTGTTCACACTTTACTACCCCGGTATCACTGACTCTTAATTAAGTATCATACCATGGTTCGCTCACGAATAATGTTGTGATGGTTCACTTTCATCATTGATTGTAGTCATTGACGCAGTATGGAACAGTTGTAAGTACAATAGTAGCTGCTGCTGGCAGAGACTCCTGAACATGGGGCTATCTAGCTGCAGATATTATGCTGTTTGGGTGTTAGCATCGTAAGTCCAGCTTCCATTAATCTGCTAAATACTCAGAGATATTGGTAGGGGAACAGCGGTTCTTTCTGGCACGGGTGGTACGTGGCAGCCTTTTCATGGTGGCACGAGGAATTACTAAAACTTTGAAAGTCCTCCTTATATCAAGGGTGTGTCGTGTTTTTCCGTGGAGTATTCTCAACTTTGACGCCCTTAAAACGATGGATTTCAGATCCATGCTGTATACAACTGCAACTGGACGGTGACGGGGGCAGCCGTTGGTTGCTTGGTGCTCGCTCAGATCAGTGCATTTTTGACGTATTCCCTTGCGTTTCCTGGTGGTTGGTGGTGTTTATACTCGTCACAGCCCTTAGTCTCAGTTAATATTCCAGGAGCCGCATTGCCCTTAGGGTTAACTGGTTGTTACTTTCTCAAGCAGCCACCCTATTATTCACTGGTCTGCGCTCTCATCTGTGATGCGGTGCTTTGTGCTTTTATGGGCCATAAAGCATGGAGATTGTTCATTGAGAACCGTAACCCTCCGTTGTTGAAATTAATAATCCGTGACAGGTATGTGCTGAAGTGTCTGTCTTATTAGAAACCCGGCTAACCTGGGCTTAAGTGCCCTGTATTTCTTGACGTAAGTGACTTCACCTAGATTTAATTTTTACTCACGTTGCCAAACAGTACGTTCTTGGCTATATTTCTCAACACAGTGATATGGGGGCTAGGCCAACAATCATTATCAGGGGTTGCGTTTCCGTAAGTGCACCTGCCTTTCAAAATGGATTTGACACGATGCATAGTATATAACAGCTGGATGATTGTCGTGTCCGGTGCTCTGGGGAGCAGACTTTCTCTCAATACGCGCGAAAGATATTTTAATAACAAGGAACTGATTCAGTACAGTAGGGGTGTCGCTGCCTCTTTCGCTTAGTTACTGCTATCTCCAATGAATTCACGATGGCTCAGCTACCACATGGTATGTTCCAGACAACCATACGTACCCACGGTGTATACATTTCAAGATCCCAACGGCAATGCTGAGATCTGGAAACAACCGGGCGGCAGGAAACTACCCGGCCTGGTTTCGCTCAAAGTATCTGTTATTGAGTGCGGATTGCATTAAACACCTCGTCCGTTGATGGTGCTTGCTGGAGAGGAGTTAGATTGAGCTGTGCGCCAACACTGCTCAATTCGGACAGATTCAAGTGCTTTCCAGTAATAGAATTGGTCCCCGGTGTCCAATGCCAGTGCCGATCAAGGCCAAATGATCGACACAACCGAAAATCTGATTACAACATTATTATATTCGTGCTAGAGGCTGGCAAGGCCGATGCGACATCAGTGGGCTCAAATGATCACGGTGAGGCGGTGGTTTTCCGGCGGGATGCCACTCGCCTGTGAAATGCTCATATGCCTTGAAGAATCAAGAGGCTTCGTGAAGTATTCACTGATTCCACAACACCAACCCAATCTGTTACTTTAACTCAGAAGAGCGTTGTTCATCTAGAGTAACTTCAAGTAGAACGATGGGTGCGATAGCTAAATAAAATCCACAGATGAGATGCTGTGTCAATAAGGTGTTCAGAAGGTTGCGGAGAAGTTCATTGGCCGGGAAAGAGTCAGAAAGACTGACCGTCGCTGATATCTCGACAAACAATCCTGCAATGAAAGCTTGGGGGCCTGTGATGTACGGAGAGTACTTACTTGGACACGCAGCACTTCATATCGTAATACGCCTGTTGCTGAATGTGTAAGAACTTAAGCCTGACAAAATATTTGGGGCTTCTATGTCAGATGTTTGGCGTGACTTACAGTAACGCAAGATGAAGTGCGCCTCACTAAGGGCGAGGTCTTGGATCTGTATGCTGGAACGGGACGTGTTGCAGCGAAAAGCCCAAGTTGAATAGGTTTTGATTTAGAACTTCGAGACATGGAGCTGAAAAAGTAATGGAGACATGCCAGCTTGAAGTAGCATCTTTATTAGAAGTGCCAGTGACCACCGACCACGGTGTCTTCACTGACCCAGGATGCCTCAATCAGTAATGCGAAGTCAAAAATCATGTACTGGGCCGTCATGATGCATGGGGACAATGGGGGAGCTTCGTCTACGTTTCCTTCCATCTAGCTGATCAAGCCGCATCGGCCAGTGCCAGTCACGAGGCTTCGGAGACGTCATCCTGACACTGACCTGTTCTTTTATAGATGCTTCCTTATAAACTTTCCCCCGACTTGGAGTGCCACTACACGCCATTTCCACCATGACTGACAACACTGAAAAATACGGCTTTACCGCTGTGCCACGGGACCCCGACGTGCTATTCTTACATCATCCTACTGCTAGCGGTCTAAACCCCACACAGGCATCATACAAGCTCAATGAACTCCCTTTTCCAGACTCAGAGCTTGTGAGGAAGAGCAAGGCTTTCGTGCAGAAGGAGCTAAACATTCCGACATTCAACCACAGCAATCGTGTTTTCATATACGGTACGTCTTTCCTATTGCCTTATGCTCCTCTTCACGTGCCGCCGTGGCTTGGAATAGGAACAGCATTGGTGCGCACGCACTTTCCAGAGTGGAAATACGACGATGAGGCGTACTATCTCAGCTGCCTGTTTCATGACATCGGAACGGCCGACCGTTACCTTGCAACAACCAAGATGTCC
>QFFB01001805.1:0-26805 GCA_003316465.1 Ramaria cf. rubripermanens | reverse complement strand
CATTAGTTGGCACAATTGAGTCATAAGAGTGAGGGTGATGAATCAACAACAGAAATAACTCCTGAGCTTCTCCTTGATCCACTCCCATGATAGAACACAAGGGGGAGACAGTTGTATATGGTCTCGAGTAGCTCTATGATGAAGGTTGAGTTGGATTGACATGGGAGGGTTGGTTGGGTATGGAGCCCTGAATTCTGCCTTGTATTCTTCCCTTCCTTCATTGTGAATGACCTTGCCCATGTATCCAAGGAACATGAACGGCTGCGCATCGTCTTGGAAAAACACAGAATCTCCAATGGCATATGATTTCGGAATAGAGGAATGTGACTTCTTTGCTGAGAGCCATGCTGCTTTAGGTCACTGGGAGTAAAGCATATGATGAAGCTCAGTGTGTCTTTGAATATCTTCCAAATCAAGTGACCATTGTGATAATGAGGGTGATGTTGGGGACTCAAAGGTCTGAAGGGGAATAGGGTTTGAAGCTGCATTGTTGATGGCAGGCATGGGGATAACAATGAATTGATAATCGAGGGGGTATGGCTGAGTCATCTGGCTGGGTTGAACTGAGATGATGGAATAGCTGAGATGAAATAGACGCATGTGGAGCTTGGAGTTTTTAAAGACTTCTCGGAGTTTGAAGCTTTTAGATGCATGTCATTCAATTTTCCTTCAACATGTGGAATTTTAACAGTGTAATTTTGTCCACAATTACTGACTTCAATCTTGACAGTCCCATTCCCCTTTGACTGCACCTCTGCTCCATTAGCAGCAGTGAAAGACCTAAGGTTGATGAATGGCTTGAAATTGTGTAAATCTTCAATTTTAGGTGTGAAACTCCCTGATGTGGCCATATCTATAAAGTAGCATCTGGAGACAGGGCTGTCACCTAGACAAATAGATGTGTTGATAGCTGAAAATAAGCCTTGTGCAGTAGAAGGGCCACTCCATTTACCCTTATCCTGATCTCCTGAAAATGAGTCTTTCTTCACCTCCTTCTGCGGACCACCTTCGTGCTTTTTCTTAGGAGATGGACAATTTCTAGCCCAATGGCCCTGGCCCCCACAGTTAAAGCATTCACCAGAATGTCCCACATTCTTCTTTGGCAAACCTCCCTTTGCACCCTGTGCAGGGGTTTATGGTGCCTTGCCCAGTTTACCTCTCTGTGATTTACCTTTGGTCACAGCAAAGGCAAATCCTTCAGTGGTAGTGCTATGTAGTCCTCTTTTCATTTCCACTTGGCAAAGATTACTGACAACTTCTTCAACAGTGTCAAGGTTGTAGTTGACCATGCTCACAAGGGCATCATACTCTTCCAGCAATGAATTGATGAAGAAATTGAGGTACATTGAATCAGAAATGGAGTGCCCAGCCTTGGTAAGCTTCATACACAGTGCATTCATTTTCACCTTATGCTCCAGAATTCCAGCACCTTCATATTAAATGTGTGATATTTTGGCAAGCAGGGTGGCTCAAGTGCTGGCCAATCTATTGCCATACACAGACCTCAATGTGTTCCAAGCCACACTAGGATCACAATTAGTCCTAATGGAAACGCGCTCTTGATCTTCCACATGCAGGTCTATCTCTGTATATGCACATACTCTGTGCAAATCCCATGCCTTCTCCAGTTGCAGTTCCTCATCTGTAGGAGCCATTGGAATGGCGTGAGATGGTAGGGCGTACATTCCCATCACCACATCCCACTGATTCAGCAAGCTCAACACTGATTCCATACTCACACACCAGGAGAAATAATTGTCACTGCGAAGCTTCAGAAATACCTGATAAGCACCCCCAGTGCTCGTCTGGTAGTCCTTCATCTTATCAAGGCTTGTCATTTTGGTGATAGTAAGTCCTGGCTGTTTACCTGGTTTTATTTAGCAGGTAGGGCCAGGGCCCATAACCTAAAGACAGATAGAATAAATTCCTAGCATTGAAGACAAGACACTAAATTTTGTGCTACCTAAAGACAGATAGAATAAACTACATTTTTCATTAGCGACAGATTTTTGCAAAGTCAACTACAGTACTTACTTCCTAGTAATGAAGACAAGACACTAGGAAGTAGTTTACAAATACACTATTTGTACATATAGCCTGTCTCACAAAATAGGAGTTGCAAGCACAGACCTATTCTTGCGCTGAGTTAAGCTGAGCTACTTGACGCTCAATCTCCTACACATTGCATACCTCTTAGTCACTTACTCACTGCACTTTGGATGGAAATATCCTGTGGGATTATTTCTGGGAAATTAGCAGTATTCTGTAAATATTATGAGAATAGCTTGGAAGAGAAATATCACAGGATATCTGCAGTATTATCCAAATATTTCAGGGATATCTCTCACTGGACTTAGCCAAAATTTGCTCAAGTGAAGCAGTGAGTCACTGACCTAGATCACATGACATGATGTGTTCTCACCACTAGCTGAAATAAATAATGCCATTTCATATTCCATTTCAGTCACTGACACACCTTTTGCATCCTGCTGCTATACAAGTAGTGTCCCCAAAAATTTGCTTTTGTGTTGAGTCCATATTAAGTTTCAGTGTTTCAGTAATACTGTGGACATGTTAGTGTTGGCAGTCCACCAAGTTTCTGTCCTTTTGTATTACCTTTTTTGCTGTGCCACTATTCTATTTATGTCTCTTTGCAATTCTAATTCTGTCATGCTGCAGATGTTACTGTCATGCTGCAAAGACATATCAGTCCTGAGTTTTAGCTGCTGCCCAACCATTGCATTGAATTCTATAAAGGGGGGCTCATTCTCATCCTTAAATCCAGGAGGGTTCAGGAAAATTGTCAGGTCCTAGGTAGTTGACCTGGTTGGTGAGTAAATAAGCCATTTCTTAATATTTTGCACACCACCTTACTAATCAGTGCTCACTTTTCAAACTTTCAGTTACCAGCATGGACTGTGCATGGGTAGGCTCTTTTGTATATATGGTGTTTCTACCTCTTGCACCTTTTCTTTCCCCTGCTTTACCTGCCACCTGTATTGGCCCCATGCCCATGGGAACAGATATTTTTCATGGGCATGGGGCCAGCAGACTGCAGAAGAGGTACAGTTAACTTGGATATAATTAATTGTTGTCATGTGTTTAGCTAGAAATGTTACTTGACTGGACATCCTGTGTGCATCCCACAAGAATGAACAGTATGATGCTATTTTAATAGCTAGCCAGGCTATAGTTAGGATACACTACTCAGATGGGTAAGAAACCAAACATGACTCTGTGTCAGGGTTCGCCGGTTTGATTTCCAAGGTCTCGGTTCTCCAAGTTCCCGGATCTTCCATGACCTTCCATGAGTTTCCATCTCCCCTGATTATGTAAGCAGTGCCAGCGCAGTGATAAGGTTGTAGCCGGTGTGATGGCATTTCCTCAGCTTGATCTCTGAGGATATCCACTGCACAGGCAAGTCCCTATGTATTTACCATTGATAGCGCTATAGACTGAGGATATCCACTGCACAGTTGGTCATTATCCTGTATCGGCTCTTGACTCTTGAGTATCTTTGGGTTGTGGCTTTGTCACCAGTGTCGCCCTCACACTCTGCAGTATTGCAGTGCTTAATTATGACCAAAAGAAAGGTGAATTGCACGAGAGTTATGCTCATGCACCAACATACACTGAGGCCTGCTTGTCTCTGATGATATCATGGGCCTCACCATGCAGTAAAAGTCTGGCTGGGAGGCAACAGAGCCCTATCATACTGGGGCCATCAAAGCAATACATCCATTATACTTGCAAGTGAGTATCCTTGGGTATCATCATTAATTCACTGCATGAATTCTAGTTACTACCTAGTTGCTGTGCTGAGCTGCCAAGGGAGCCACTGCACTGTGCTCTCTCAGTTCTGAGCTATATCTATTAATGTGAGTAATACATGGCATATATGCACTTTTCCTAAGTGTATGTGTTTACCTTGATTGACAACACTTCTTGACAGTGAAAGCACCATTGATGCTCAGGAATGTGGACAAAGGCTGCCAGCCTTGCATGAGAACAACGGTGTTCACAGTTCATATAATAGGTCATGTTGTGTTTGATTTTTCTCTCCATAACTGAGAAACAAGTGCAGATGTCCAAAAGAGAATGAGGGTGTAGAGGGCCAGGACACCATCTGCTGAAAATATATCTGTGTGGACATTAGTCAAGAAACCTACACACATCTGCTCAAGCCCCTGCTCCTCCTTGATCACTAACTGTTAAGACTGAGGTTGATAATGGGGAGGGCTTGGCTTCAGCTTATGTGCTGCGCCATCCATGATTGTACAGGCCCTCAATTTTGGAATCAAGTTTGGACAAGAGGATATCTAAGTGGATTTCTGACTGAGGAGTGAGGTACATACAGATCAAGACTTATATACAGATAACAGGGAAACAGGGTTGGATATAAACTAACTAAGGGAATTGGAATGAAGTTTGGGGAAGGATAAGGAACGGGGTTTGGGCTTGGACTTGGGCTTGGACTACTTCAGGAAGGGCTTGGATAAGGTCAGGCTCGGGGTAGGGGGCTTGGGATGGGGTTAGTTACCAAATATGGTTACCAGAGATCCGTGAGGAACCATATCATAACAGTATTTCTCCTTTAAGGCTGAGACCCTTGAGGCTGCAATAGTGTAGTTGAGTTAGCCTCTTATGGCTATTCAATGCTGGCCCTGAGGTTAAAGTTCACCTTTAATGAGTCAGGATGTTTTGGACCAAAGTTTTTTGAGTTTGCCTATGATGAGTCAGCTCATCAAAGGTTAATTAAAAGCTTGGAGAACAGGCCGGCAGACCCATTGTAGTAGCCACAGAATCCCATCCCAAAAATAGAGATGTCCAGTGCCACCCCCTCCCCTTCTAAATCCCACACCACTTACCATGAGCCCATCTCTTTTGGAACTGTTGAACTAAACTCTAAACTGTGGTGTTAATCACAATTATAAAGTTCAATCAAAAGGTACGACTATACAAGCACACACAAGCTTTGAAACTATTTTAACAGAGAACCTAATTAAGAAATTATACTCTGGTGAACAATTGTAACCAGTATTGCAACAGGAAGTGTAGCAATAGAGATTGAACTGAACATGTATAGTTCTAGGTTTGTGCAATGACTTAATAAGATCAAAGAATGTCAGGCATTCAAGGGTCCAGATACTTTAAGGGGAAAGCTACTTAGAGTCTTAGGACTGAAGATCGAGTGTATCAGGATTGCCATTTTTTCAGTATACTACTGAACAATCACTCCATCCATGATCCCTGCCATCATTGAAATATCCCATCATGCCACCTTCATGCATATATCACTTCCACTCTATTCAATGTTCACCAAATTCCATATTTGCCAGGTGTCAATGCTGCTCCATCCTCGTTCACGCCGCTTACACCAACCCTGCATATGGCAGGGTCATTGTATAGAAGCACAGGCAGTGTAATACCGGTAGGTCACCCCAGTTGATCCCATCATGAACCTTGCTGCATGCAGGTATATCTCACCCCTTCATCCATGATGCAACACAAGAAGTAGGCCTCCCACTTCCATGCTCTCCCCCCTTCACTCTACCCTGCATCCTTAGTTTACTATAAGTACTTTGCTTTTCATGTATATTCCCTAGTTCAATTATCATATGTCTACCTTGTTATTTGACCTCTTACTAGTAGAAAAAACTTGAGTAAAATGATCCACCACCACATTGGTAGTTGTGTCTATCAGTGAGCTTGAACCTTTGATCTTATTTGCTATGCCCCCTTAGGGGCATCATTGAGACCGCTATTCACAACACTTTGCAGGAGTGTTCAGATCAGGAAAAGGAACACCTGAACTGGGGTGACCTTTCCTTGAAGATGTGTGCTATTCATTGTGTACTCCTCTTGGGTTATTCGCTATGACTGTAGGCCCATGTTGGAAGTACACTGATATTATATCTTTACTCCAAAATTTAATCTTGACAGAGTCAACTAAAGATTACAATAATCCCCAAGATGTGAAAAGATAGATCAATGCTTGAACTCTTCCTCAGATCAAGTATCTCACTATTCTCTGCGCTTTTCTAGTTTTCCAACTCAACAAATGTAGTATATTAACTCACTTACCCTGAGTTTGGTTAATATCTGCAGGTGTTGATTGACCAAGAAAGATCAATTACTCAAATGGCTATTAACCCACTTAACTCAGAGTTAAGTAATAATCTAATGTGTGAATTGATTAACTAATAACCAAGACTATTAGATCACTGTTCAGAGTGGAATCTAATGTACAGGATTACTAATCAGTTACTCTTAGTAAGTTCACTGTTCACAGCTTAGTTATTCAGAGCCTGCTGCAATTAAAATAGAGTACTCTTGTACTTCTCAGAGCCAATCAGAGAGCTGCAATCTTAGTGTAGCACTGAGCCAATGTAGCCAGTACTTCAGTACAAGGTATTAGATCCCTGTTCCACCTCGGATCTCAGCATACCTTGGGACTTTGGATCATGTACCTCAGGCCTCCACCCTCGGTGTACTTCAGTCACACTCAGTCACACCCCCGGTTATATTCCTGTTATTCTTGTATCCCCCTTAAGCCGACGCCCTCCTCATTGAATTGGCCCTTGGGCCCCCAGTCTGAAATATAGGGACAGACAGCTGCACAGGCATAACACTAATAAGTTGAAACCAAGTCCCCCCAACCCAACCCTGCTTGGCCTTTGGCCGAGTATCTCAGTACCACCTGCCCATCAATACGCATCTTAACACAAGCCTGTGTTGAAGTCACACTTCAGGTTACTCAAGGTATGAGTGATGGTTAGGTGAAAGATTGTCTATTCCTCACTGCTGAACTGCAGGCTATTTATGCTACATCTATCTAGCTTATGTAACTACTTTAGATTGTGGCACTGTGAAGAAAGGCAGAGAAGCTTAGAAAAGCTTCAGGAAAGATTTGGAAGATTTTGGAAGGCTGTGGAAGGTGCTGTTGCCATTTTGGGTTGGTGTCACAGCTTTGTGACAGCAGCAATCCATGGATATGTGAATAAGTTCCCACATTTATGTAAGTCATGTGATTATCATGTGACTGCCTTATTTCATGGTCATGTGATAATCATGTGACTAACAAGGTCATGTGATAGTCATGTGACTGTGATTAATCTGGTGAGGTCATGTGATAGTCATGTGATGGTGAGAATTCTTAGCTCAGTGACCAATGGATTGTTGTACCTTGTGGACCCAATGTGAACATCATACAACCTTTTCTAAGGACATTTGAAACTATTTAGCTACCTAGTAATTGTTCATAAATAGATAGCTTATTTGTGGACAACCCCTAACACCGTCATTGATGAAGACAAGGACAATACTCAGGTGACGATGCCTACCCAGGTGGCCCCTATGGTGACCAAGGTTGCACCCAAGGAGAATGTTTGGGGCACCTCAGGGATTGACATGTGGAAGCCATGGGTCAAAGGACCCATGCAAAAATGTAAGTTTGGAATTCTCTCCAAGCTTGGAGGACCTTGCTAACAGCTTGGTAGTATACCCAGGTGCAGATGGTGTACCATCCACACGCTGGGGCTGGGTACATTGCTTTTAGGAGCACTAGCCAGGCTGAGGAAGCACGTGCTGTGTGGGGGGTCGGGTGTGTGGCCAAGTGCAGGTGTGCCACCTGCAAAAAATGTGGGGACTCCTGCCTTCAATACATTGTCTCTGACCACAGAGACATTGATCTGGGGGCATGTGTCTGGTACAAGACATGTCCGGTTGCATGTTCAATAGTCTAGCACCATCACCGAGGCAAGACTGGGGGCAAGGGCAAGGAGAAGGCCCAAAGCTTGGGCAAGGATGAAGTGGGAGGTTCAGGTAAGGAGAAATGGAAGTGAAGCAAGGAGGCAAGGAAGGATAGTGAGGAGGAGGTGAAGGTTTGGCCGAGGAAGAAGGCAGAGTCAAAGAGGGTCGTCGTGGACAGCAAGGAGGACTGGGTGATGGGCAAGGAGGAGGAGAGGAGGAGGAGGTTGGAGGCATGGGGAGTGAGCTTGGCTAAGGAGGCTGAGGTTGGGGAACCTTGGGCGAAGGAGTTGAGTCAAGCAGAAAAGATAAGGAAAGGTAAAGCGGAAAGGAAAGCAGTAAGGAAAGGGAACTGATAGAGACGGTGAAGGCATTAGGGTATAAACTAGACATGCTGACTGAGGATGTGAAGGAGAGTAACAAATTAAGGAGGACAGCAGATGAGGAGTTTCTGAGGATGAGGAGGGAGATAAATTATGTTAAGTTCATGGATGTTACCCAGAACTTTGGAGGTCGGAGACTCAGAGGTCAGACTTCAAAGTAATACAAGGGGGGTAGGGACTTGGCTTCAACTTATGGGTTGTGCCACCTACTATCATTTGGTCCCTAATTTTGGAGATCAGAGTATTGGAGGTTATCTGGAGGTTCGAACTTGGAGGTATCACTAGTAGTATCTAACTATGGAGATAGTGATGTGAGAAGACTGGAGGTTGGTAATGGGAAATAAGTTGATATTTGAACTAAAGAACGGATACAAGATTGGAGGACTATTAATACCTCATATCCTAGTTGTATCCTAAGAACATATAATAAGAAAGACATAAACATAGAACAAGAAGGATATAAGAGTCAAATAATAATCGGACTTCGGAATAGGGTTGGAGGTTCAGATTGAGCAAGGTACAAGTATCCTACTTTGGGTTGTGAATGAGGATTATACTTTAAGAGGCAAACAACAAGAACTAAGATGGAACATAATAGTTACTTCAGAGTTCGGAGGTCCAAAGGTTCAGAGCCTCAGTGTTAGATCTCAGGGATCTCACAAATTACCAGAAATTGCTAAGGATGGCAGTCAACTTGGATGAAGATGAGGAGTGGTGACAGTGGAGTAGTAAAATAGGAAAAGGACTTGTAATGATATGGTTTTCTTGGTTTTCTTTGATTTTTTTCTGAGACAACTACCTTGGGTCATAGAGATAAGAAAATTATAAGTTGGCCAAGGGTCCGGGCTTAGCTGGGTAAGCCTGATGGAAGTCAAGTACTAGTTCCACCATGTGGTCAAGCTTGGAAGTGAGGATCCATGAGGTTTCTTCATCAGTACCTTCATAACCAGTCCAGCGCACCAGGTATAACAACTTGCAGCTTTTCCTATGGTTATTGATTTTTGAGTCAAGGATCTCGGAAACCTCAAACTTGGGTTCGCTGTTAATAATTACCAGAGGAGGTGTGGGTTGAACTCAGTTCAGAATGGTGTTAGGTGAGGCTGGCTTGAGCATAGATACATGGAATACGGGGTGTACTGCTCACATATGGTCTGGAAGTCACGAAGTAAATGAGTGGGTACCAGCTCGAGCAATAATTTTGAAAGGACCCAAGAGCCTCTCAGTGAGCTTCTTAGTCAGCTTCTTAGTCTTGAAGTATTGCACCTTGATGAATGCAGAGGACCCTATTGGAAACTTGGGAGCAGGTAGCTGCTTAATGTTGACTGAGGTTTGGTAAGCTCATTGAGCCTCAGTTATAGTTCAGCAGAGTTCCCGGTGCAGCTCATCTAGGTCAACTACAAAGTCTTGGGCTTGAGCCAAGGCGAGGTCATGCTTGGGGTAGACTGTGAGGTTCAGGTGGTAACCCTTGTTGGCAAAGAAGGGTGATATACTGGTGGTCATGCTAGGAGCATTGTTGTATGTGAACTTGGAAAGGGGTAAGAGTGAGGCCCAGTGGTCCTGTTGATAGTTGCAGTAGACTCAGAGGTACTGTTCTAAGGTTTAATTAGCATACTTGGTCTGTCCATCACCCTCAGGGTGATAACCCAAGGTGAAGTGCAACCTCATATCCAGGGCCTTGCCTAAGGATCACCAGAAATGTGAGACAAACTTGGAACCCCTGTCCAAGGTTACATGCTCAGGGACTCCATGCTTGGAGAAGACATGGAGGATGAAAAGTTGAGTGAGCTCTTGTGAGGTTATGGTGTCAGTGGTAGGGATGAATATAACCTGCTTAGTGAAATGATCAATGATCACTAGGATAGCAGTGAAGCTGGATCAAGTGGGTAGCTGCTCAATGAAGTCCATGGAAATGGAATTCCAAGGTTTCTTGGGCACAGGCAATTGTTTGAGTAAGCTGTAAGGCTTGTGACATTGAGGCTTGCTGTGCATACAAGTGGTGCACATCTTGCAATACTCCTTGACAAAGGATCTAATCCCTGGCCAAGTGTATTCTCGCCATATCAGTTCCAAGGTCTTGTTGACCCCAAAGTGACCCAAGAGTGGGTGATTGGGCTTGTATTGCAGTATGTGAAGCCATAAGTCTAATGCCTCAGGAACGTAAGTTCAGTTGTCAAGTAGAAGCAAACCCTTGGAGTTGGTAGTCCATCTCAGGTCCAAGATTGACCTGAGGTGTAACTTGGCTACTGCATCTGAAGTGGGGGTAGCAAGGATGTCAGTTTGGATCTTCTTGGTATTGAGTAAGGTGGCTGCTTGCAAAACAGTAGGGGCTAGATTAGTAGCTTGAAGGGACAAAGCCAGCTGGTGTTGAGTAAACACTGGCCATAAGTTCTGAGGGTTAACGGTGGCATAGTCACTATTCCCCTCTTTAAGGTAGATGTCCCAATGTCTAGTAAGTGAGTCAGGCTTGGTACCAAGGCGACCAGGTTGAAAACAGATTGTGAGGTTGAACTGAGTAAGGTATTTGGACCAGTGAGCTTGTTGATGTGTTAACAACTTTGTAGTTGAAAAGTATTTGAGGTTCTTGTGATTGGTTATAACATCGACAGGGTTGGCTGAACCTTCCAAGTAGTGTTGCCACTGCTGGAAATCTTTGAATATGGCCATGAGTTCCTTATTGTGAACATTGTAGTTGAGTTTGGTCAAAGTGAAAGTTTGGGAATGTAAAGCGATTGGGTGAACCTCACCTTCCAAGGTTTGGAGCGAGAGTATTGCCATGAGAGCATAGTCAGAGGCATCTGTTTCTACTATCAAGGGTTGATCAGGAATCCAATGGGTCAATATAGGAGCAGTAGTGAAAGCCTTTTTTAGCATCTCAAAGGAACATTGGCAGTCCTCACTGGAGTTCCAAGGGGCACCCTTGCAAGTAAGCCTTGTGAGGGGTATGGTAATGGTGGAGTAGTTGTGAATGAAGCATCAGTAGAAGTTGGCAAAGCTGAGGAAGGACTAGATATTGCAGACCTTCTGAGGTTTGGCCAATCTTAGATAATTTTAACCTTGGCTTCATCCATAGTGAGGCCTTCAGACAAGAGGATGTAGCCGAGGAATTCAACCATAGTTTGGTGAAATTCACATTTGTCCTCTTGGGCAAATAGGCCATGTTTCCAAGGTCACCAAAGTACTTCCTTGATATGAAGCTTGTATGAGGATGGGTCATTGGAGTAGATGAGTATGTCGTCCAAGTAAATCACCACACATACATTGAGCATGTCAGTGAAGATGTCATTCATGAACCTCTGAAAGGCAGCGGGTCTATTAGTGAGGCCAAAAGGCATAACTAACCATTCAAAGGACCCATAATGAGTCCTGAAGGCTGTTTCCATTTGTCTCCTTCTGCAACTTGGACAAGGTGATATGCATGCCTGAGGTCAATTTTGGTGTATATGCAAGCTTGCTTCAGAGTATCTAGTCAGTGATGAGTGGTAACAGATAGTGATCTTTCTTAGAGATCTTGTTAAAACCTCGGAAGTCAATGCATAACTGTAGTGACCCATCCTTTTTCTTGATGAACAACATGGGAGCTCCATGCAGAGACTGAGTAGGTTGGATGAACTACATGTTCAAATGCTCATCAATAAACTCATGGAGTGCTTTAAGCTCAGAAGCTGAAAGCAAGTAAACAGGACCAATCAGAGGGGCAGTCCCTTCTTCAAAGTTAATCTTGAGATCATAAGGATGGTGTGGTGCTAGTGTATCAGCTCAGGCTTTGCTGAACACATCTGCAAACTCATGGTAAGCTTCAGGAACATATTTGTGTATACCTTCCAACAGCTCAGGATTGTCCCAGTCCAAGGTCAAAGCTTGGGCAAGGAGTTCAGGTGATGTGAGGTTGAGTTGGAACACCTCATATCCTTCTAGCCTGCTGGCATGTAAGAATGTGGGAGTATTGACTAGGGAAATGAGAGGTGCTACCAGCTTCAGAGGTGGTGGAGGAGGTTCAGGGGCTAGATGCAATGTGGTTATCTGAAGTGTAGTAGAGCGAGCCAAAGTTGCTGAGGTAGCTGGGACCAGAGTTGGTTTGGAGGTCTTGAAGGTAATACTGCCCAATTCCCAGTTAATCAACAGATTGTAGCAGGCGAGCCAGTTGTGGCCAAATACCACCAAGCAACTCGAGTTGAGTGAGGTTACATAGAAAGTAACCAAGTGTCCTTTGCCTGTTGGAAAACTGATAGGGAGATCTAGGGCTTGGGTAATAGTAGTGTTAGTACTACCATCAAATAGTTTTAATGGAAGTGGGGTAACAGAATAAGTAGTCAAGGCATATTTTTCTACAAATTGGATTCAATAAAGCAATCAGAGGAACCACAGTCAATTAATGCTACAAAAGAGACTATGGGGATTAGAGATGAAGTTAAATCTACATAAAGAGAGCCTTTGGACAAGGAATCAGAAATGGTACTGAGTCTAAACACATGGCCAAGGTCACTGCATTCCTTAGCTTGTGTGGTTCCAGGGTTGCTGATTATTTTTTCAGCTCTGAAGTCAAAGCCAATTCAGCCTTCACATCCAAAGTCTTGTTGGATCTGCCTTTAGTTCCAGACGAACTGTTACCATCATTAGGTTTCTTGTTTGCCTTCAGGCAGTCTTTGACCATATGGCCCTTGATGGCACAAAGCAAGCAAAGTCCTTGGTCAATCCAACATTGTCATTCGTCAAGGAGGAGTTTGCCATCCTTACCAAGCTTGTTGGTGTTACATCCATACATTCCACACTCCCATTCCACCTTCCACACTATCATTTCCGTCACTACCCTACCTTTACTCAGTTCTCCAATCCCCATGGCCCCTCCATCAGCAAGGGTACCTTGTTCCTAGTGGAACATCTGTGTCCCCATACCAACAGATGATGGGTACCTTCTTTAGATATCATGCTTATGTCTCCCCCCTGTGCTATGATCCCCAACTCCGCTTGTGATCTGTATTGTATACCTCTTCCACTCTGACTCAGAACTCATTACTGATACCTTCCTACATGTACCCTCTAGTATATAAACTCCTGTATTCATACTAAGTAACCTCAGTTCAAATATCAACTACCTTATGTGTTAACCTTGTCCGTAGTGTTCTTAGTACACTTCCATCCTCACTTCCACACTTCCGCATGTACCGCAGAACTGTGCTACATTACTTGGTCACTCCATTCCGAAGCCTTGGGACCCTGTGATTGCTCGAGAGGCATAGCACATAAGCTGAAGCCAAAGTCCCTTCCAATCCATCTTCTGTTCCCTGACCTATAGTTTACACATCCATAACAGTTGGTAAGGTTGGGCATGGTTCATGCATTTACAATA
Organism: Ramaria cf. rubripermanens; assembly: GCA_003316465.1. NCBI lineage: Eukaryota > Fungi > Basidiomycota > Agaricomycetes > Gomphales > Gomphaceae > Ramaria > Ramaria cf. rubripermanens. The sequence continues at coordinate 13,326 of QFFB01001805.1, read as the reverse complement.
TTATTACTGTTATTAGTTGAACCTTTACCTGAGTTAGTCTTGTTGTGGTTCTTGGGGTTACTAGAACTGCTAGACTGGTTGGAGTTATTGTTCAACTGGTTGGAAGGTCGGTTAGTGTTTTGACTACTGTGGACTGCAATAGTATTGTATTCCTTCCTTTCCCAGTAATAGCTGTTGCACTTGAGGGTGGAGCCTCAAAGCTTGGCCAAGCTCATGAATCTCAGGAAGTGTAGTAAGTCATCCTTGATTTGTTTTGCGAGGCCCTTGTAAGTAAAGTGTCAGAGTGCTGCATCATTCCACTGAGTTCAGGTTGAAGCTCAAAAAAACTCAATGAAATATCATATGACTTTGTGATGCTCCTTCATGATGATCTTTTCAAGGTGAATCTCAGCTTGAGCAGCATTATTGAATGGATTGAAGTTTAGTTTGAGTTTGCTCTTGAAGCTGTCCCAATCCCATAGCCATATAGGCTTGGGAACAAGTTTGCCAAGGATCATGGGTTCAAAGTATTGTAAAGCCAAGCCTGTAAGATAAGAGATGGTGTACTGTATTTTAGAGGCTCCCATCAGACAGGCATTTGGGTGATCTCTAAAATTAAGCAGGCATTGCAATAAGGTGTGAAGCTTAGTCTGGTCAGTGCCATCATGAGTATTGGGCTCTTTGACTTTAGCTTGGGTTCCCATAGGGCAAGGTTTAGTGAGGGTCATAAGGAGTCAATGTACGAGGTCACTACCCTCATCGGCTGGGTCAGCTTGGTCCCCATCTGCTCCCTCCAAGGGTGGGCCATCACCATCGGGGTTGTCAGGATCCCTGGGATTGAAGGGGCTACCTTCAGGGACCTTGGCCAGAGAACCTTCACCTAGGGAGTCATGGACCAGGGGCTTATCTTCCCTACCTTTGCCCTTGTCAGCTAAAGCATCAACAGGTTCAATGTATGTGGAGGAGAAGTTCAGAGGGCTTTCAGGATGCTCAGAAAGACGGCATCATTCTGACATGCATTGAAGCATAATACTTCTAGCATGGGTGGTTGTGGACATGGTTGGGTTAGTACAATGTGGAAGTTGGAGTCATAAATACTGTTAAGACCAGGGCATACATGTAGGGCCTTGGGGTGAGCTCAACTGAGCTCAGACCAAGGTTAATAGTAGTGAGGGCTTAGCTTCAGCTTGTGTGCTGCGCCATCTACTATTGTATGTGCCCTCAATTTTGGAGCAAGGTTTGGAAGAGGAGCATAAGGAGATCAGAGGAGACAGACTAGAAAGTAATAAATGATTCAAGAGATATCTAGGTTGATTTCTGACTGAGGATGGGGTACATACAGAACAAGACTTATATACGGATAATAGGGAAACAGGGTCAGACATAATTAATTAAGGGAATCAGAACAAAGCGTAGGAAGAGATAAGAAATGGGGTTCAGGGAAGCAGGATATAGTGAACAGGGGTCAGGCTTGGGCTCAGACTACTTTGGGAAGGCTTGGACTAAGGTCAGGCTTGGGGTAGGGGGCTCAGGACTGGGTTAGTTACTGAATATGGTTACTGGAGATCCACAAGGAACTGGATCATAACAGACTTGTATCACTGGTTTCATAGTCATCCACCCCCAGATCATTTTTGCTGTTTCAAATGAGTGTTCATCTTCTGTTGTCCCATCATCCATCGGTATGGGAACACAGATGTTCCACTAGGAACAAGGTACCCTTGCTGATGGAGGGGCCATGGGGATTGGAGAGCTGAGTAAAGGTAGGATAGTAATGGAAGTGATAGTGTGGAAGACAGAACAGGAGTGTGGAATGCATGGATGTAACATCAAGTCCTTGTCTACAAATCAAATGTCTGATGGTTTCCTTGTTGTGTTGCTCTCTTGGGTTCCATTTGGTTTTCCATGCCCTCATTGGCTAACTTCCCAGGCTACAACTTCTCAAATGAGCTTTGTGCAATTATCTCATCCCTATTCAAATCAGGAATTGCGGTTGGCTTGTATATTGTATCCGGACAGTATATACATACCATGCCTCGGTTACATGAGCTCCCATATTAATCTCAGGGCACCATTGGAACTGCTATTGACAACTGCAGTTGACACACATCTGCAAACCCACAAGGTTGAGACCAATATAATCATGTGGGGCTTTCTGAGGTCAGAAAGCTTAAATCCTAACAAAGAAATTACTCGTGTCCTGGTAAGCCCTTCAGTTACAAGCGCGCGATGTGCACGAGATTTCCTGCAGTAACAGAGGCAGCCACCAGACACAAGGTTGTTATTAGGAAGTCTTGACGGCATGGAGAAGATGAGAACAAAACTCCGGTTCATAGATCATGAGCGACTTGGCGAATTTGAAACGAATTTGAAACCGCAACAAGAATTGCGTTATGAGCCCTTGAAATTTGACAACCTGGCACAAATCAGGCCTTGCTCCGAAGACAATGGGGCGTGGAGTGCGCCAGAATAACAGCGAAGACGGCGGAAATCACCGGAACAGGACCTGATAATCACTGGACGTACGTAGACCCGGAGGACGGCGATATCCGGCGTCGATTGGTGATGATAAAGTACTGAGGTCACCGGGTCGCTGGCGATGACATTTTGAACAAGATACTGCAAACTATTCACTGTGGCAGTCGCCATCGTAAGCCTCACGAGCTTCCACGCCCGTAAGCATAAGGGTACAAGGTGCGTATATGATCCCATTTCCGGTAGGCATTACTTGTAGCACTAACTTGGAATGTTTTGCAGCCTTCTGTGATTGTTCAAAACTTCATTGAATATTCGAGAAGCTAGCGTTCGAGCCTCGTGGTTGGAGTGCCAGACAACGTGGTGTGGTGTCAAAACGAGGCTACGACTCGACAGAATCGATCCGAGATCGGTCCATTGCACTTGGCCGTGGCTTACATCGAAAATACCGGACGCGTGTAACGACACGAGGTATACGTACCACAATGGACAGTACTGCAAGATAGATAATTCCCCCAGATAGATGTATCAAGTGCGTCGATTACCTTTCTTTTCCCCCAATTCTATCGTCTCTATTATTCGAACCTGTATCATTGAGACTAACAGCCCTTGTATTTAGACTCCGACTGCTTACGCCAATTGCTGGTCTGGTGATCTCACATACATCATTGCGTGTCTGTCCGGACGCATTTGCTGGACTACTTTGGATGCCACCAGGTATCAACGTTTTTGACACGTTGTAAACTCGATGAACGCGGCTCTCAGGGTATCGGCTTCAAGGCAGTCGTGGATCAGCATAAACATTCATGGAATAACTCATGTAGATATATAAAGGAGAAGCAATTACATCTTTCTGCCCATCCGCAACGTACTCCAGCGACTTGCCCCAGCAAAGTACTCTATTCAAGATGACTGCTCTGCCTAACCACTCGCATTACTCTAGCAGGTGAGCTTTGCCATTCGACATCATATCTCTGCACGGTTACATATGACACCATGACCGATCAGCACCTCTATTTATACACAAAACGTGCCACCACACACAACGGTCAGTCTCATACCTACAACTCTACCGAGACACTTGATTGCGCCCCGTTATGGCCATTAACGACATCCCAGATAACCGCTCCCGAACCATCCCTTCCCTTGCAAGGGTCTCCCGTCCAGCGTGTTGATAATCTTCGGCATCGCGTGTATGAGCAACACCCACCGGTGCCGGGTCCCAGTAACTACGCTCAAAAACATCTTCCCTCCCCACTTGACCTATCGGTTAGCACACAAACTTGTTGAAGCTTGCGATGTATGCCACTAACGATGCTCTAGGCTGATATGGCCATATCTGGACGCTGGAGTGACGAAGATGCCGCAATATATGCGGCCTCCTATTATGCACCAACTGTCCCCGTCCAGCAGAATGCGTCCGCAGACCCACAAACATGGCAGTTCAACGATACGCCACAGCTGCGTATTGGAGATATGTCAGCCCACACTTCGGTCCCTCCAGCCTGGTCCGATTACCTCAGTCAATCCTCTCGGTATGTTTCGCAAAGTTCTGTCAGATGAGGGAAAAACTCGCTGACCCACATGCAGAAACCCCCCTCTTCCAACGCCAGTCAGGTTTGGTCTACAGTTCCCACCATACATCGCTGGTGGACCAGACAGCGATGCGGAACGTCAATCAGATACCGGTACGCCCTACTACTCGGCGGCTCAGATAGGTTCAGATTACAGGTAGGCCGAGACCTTTTATGTGTAATAACACATTTCTGACCTGGTTCGTAAGAGGTGAAGAGACCGGACCCTCTTGTCTACCGCAAGCACAGTACATCAGCAATGCTCATGAACTTGTCACCCAAGAACTTGGGCCGAAGTCATCTCATGCGGCTCCCAGTGGTCAGACCGACCGGACTTTCGATTCATATTCAGCGTTCATGGAGTATTTTGGGTAGGCTGTGTTTTCATGTAAAATAATGCATATCTGATCTTGTTCATAAGAGGTCGAGAAACCAGAGACTTTTTGCTACCCCAAAATCTCCCGCCATATATCGACAGTGGTGCAACACCGAGCGAGGGTGCCATGTCCTTTTCTTATGATGGCGGAGGTAGCGAGTACACAGATGGTGGGCAGAACATGTGCGTGGTCTTGTGTATGTTTGACAGACAGGGACATGACTCTGACGCATGCTACAGGCCCACCATCACCCAAAAACAATCATATTACAACCAGGGGATGGCGTGGACCACCACGGCCACCCCACCGGCAGCAAATGTTGTCAATGTGGAGATGGCGGGATCCCTGGCTATGCAGCCAGGTCCAGTACCCTTGGCTACTCCAAGTTCACGACCGGAGCGTTCAGATGATGTTGATGACGACGACGGCCCCGCGCCAAGTACGGGCACGTCACAAGATTTACACCGATGTTGCTTGGACAAGGGATGCAGCGAGTCCTGTGGGACAGTCATTACTGTAAATAGGACGCGTCACATCAACTCGCACGTGACACGTGAGCTGCGGCGTATCAAGGAAGGATTACTGGAACTACCAAGTGCGAAAATGATCAAGTCAGCTGCTGGCATGCGCAGTGCAGAGGGGCTGCGGGTTCGGTGTCCCTACGGATGCACAGCGTATGGGAAACCCATAACGTTCTCACGCAGAGCTCATCTCCGGCGGCATCTCGAGCAGACTTGCAAGGTGAATCTGGACGCCAAGGAGATGAAGTCCGTAGCTGAGGAAGCGTGGAAAACCAGAGGCCGTCCTGACGCTTTTAGCAAGAGGTCGTGAAGAGAGTAGCTAGCATTTTAGCGTTTTATTAACAAGAGACTTAGCCAATCAATGTGAAACCAAAATCATGTGCTGGCTAGAAGGCACGCGTCCCATACCAGGTCATGTACCCACCAGAAATTGAGAAATTGTCACCAATTAGGCCTTTCTGCCGGAGCGTAAGATGAGCGATAGTAAGGGTCGTCATTCGTCACACGTGACCCTTGCTGATTTAAAAGTTGCTCCAATCGATTATTTTGCACGCTGGAAATCCCTAAAAGGAAACTAAAGGAATCACACTCATTGTCTGCTGCAGGGGACTACTCGTCTTCAGAGCTTATGGCAGTATTCCGGCCAATTCAACCGTCCATTGCGTACCTCTTAGTCTCTAACTCCATTTCAGTCCGCGCAGCATACCCTCATTCCCCTATTAGAAAACTTCTCATGTTGGACCTTAATGGGACTCTGCTTATCCAGCCCAATCCCGCATTACGGGAGCACGTCCACGGTCCAATCCATCCCCGACCTAACATGCCTGCCTTCCGTTCTTATATTTTGCACGAGACCGTTAAACCGAGGCTTGAAATGATGGTATGGAGCGCTGCGCACCCACAAAACATTGATGAGATGGTGAATCGATGCTTTGGAGACCGCAGAGGGGAGTTGAAGATTGTTTGGGCTCGGGACACGCTGGGGTTGGCTAAGTCTGATTACTGTATGTCCTCGTCTTTCCCTGGATGTCTACCTATACCACGGACTGCGTTTATCTTATCATTTCATACACCCCATCTTTCTCCTATTCCGAAATGTGCAAACGGTCAAAATTTGGAGAAATGCTGGTCTTCCCTGCCGTCCCATACTACGGAAGCCACGCGTCTCGTTGATGATTCTTTTCCCGAAAGGCACCCTTGCCGCCTTACTATCGCAAGAAAAAAATAACGTCGGTCGAACAGTGAGAATTACGGGAGGTGCGCCAAAGACTTGATCAGCCTTCGCTCCTGCTATAACACTTTGGCTGAAAACAACGCGATTAGATATCGGGAGCTGATAAATATTATAAACCGACCGCATCACTGTAACTGAGAGTCGTATTGTGCTCAATTCACGTTCTCAGTCCTACCCTACCCACCCTCGGGAGCCCTGCCAGCCATCTTCATCCACCGGCTCCTCTTCTTCAGCCTCGCAAACTTCCCAGTCTCGTTCGCCGTCTTCAAATGAGGGCGAAAGTAGATGCGTTAGTCCTGTCCTGAGGAATAGCCTACTGAAACACGCAAACCGTCACATTGTCGAGGTTTTCTGCATTGGAACTTCCCGGGATCCCCTCCCCAACTTGGTAAATTTGTGAAGCAGCATACTCGCTCTTATACGACAGTCTACTGACTCCCGGACATGGCTCTCTCACAGGCACCGTCAAGCCTCTTCGGTGCGTAATTTTGAGCCCATGAAGGTCTATGGGTTAATTGTGATGTAGTTCCAATTGCTGTTGGCCTGACTGTGCTCAATGCAAACATTTATGATGTTCCCGGAGCGACAGCTATCATATATATATTCAACGTTCCAAATTCAGAAGAAATAGGCATACCGAGTCTTACCGTATTTATTCATTTGACCTCATGACACTCTCTAAGTCTCTTTCAAAGTAAAGAGGTAGCATTTTATCGACGACCTCTCTACTGGTCCCAGAGCTTACTAAATATTAATTGTTACTGTAAGCCTTAGGGCATTGAGTTTCTCCTATAAGTTGCTGGGAGGTCAAATACTCGAAAGTAATGGTTGCACAACATCTGCAAGACATTGATTTCCGCCTTGTTTTGTTCCATATAACGCCTTCTTCAATCGCAAAGCAAGATCTTTTTTCCCCGGCACTTCAAAACCTTTGGGTTGCTGAACCCATACTTCTTCTTGAATTACTCCATGGAGGTAAGCTGATTTAACGTCGAATTGTCATATCTCAAGCTCAGAAATGGCTCCTAGGGTCAATAGAGTCCTGAGGGATTCCCAACACATAACAGGAGCGTACGTCTCATTGAAATGAAGACCAGGTATTTGGCTATGTCCTTTGGCTACTATGCGGACTTTGCGTTTAGAAATTTTGCCGTCTTTTCTAGTGGAGCGCAAAGCAGTTCCTGTTTTGAGAATATGCGTATTAGGAGGACGCTCAGGCGGTCCAAATACGTCATGATTGACCATGTTTTGCCATTCAGCTTGACACGCATGTTCCCATGCTTCGCCTTCTTCACCTGGTAAATTCAACGCGTCTTTTATGCTTGTAGGTTCTCCTGCAATATTCGCTGACATGATAATTGCATCATCTAAGTCCTCTGACACGAGAAGAGACTGTATTTCTCCTCATTGCTTTCCTGAACGCGTCATACCTTGTGGAAAAACTGGTACATTAGAAACTAGTCTCGATCGGTTTTCGACCAAAGTTTCATCTTGATCAGGAGGGACTTCCTTGATTGTAGTATGTATCTTGTCGCTCTCTTCTCTGCAGACTCGCTAACATTACGAGGTGCATCATCCTCGCCATACAACGTTGGTATTGCCGGGGCTATGGTGTCCTCATGGAAAATAACGTCCCGGACCTTTTCCACACGATGGCTTCCCAGATACTAGATCAGGTACCCCATAGTATACAGTTAATAGCCTACCATGTATCCCATACATGATTGTGAGTCCCATTTCTTTCTTTTCTCTTTAGGGACTGCTACACTGATCAGGGAGCCAAAAATACACAGGTGGGCTAAATCAGGTTTTTCTCCTGTAATTCGTTCAATGGGGGTGGTTCCTCCATTGGCACGTGCTGGGGACCTATTACACAGGTATGGCATTGTTTTGACAGCTACTGACTGTCATGACTGCTGTTTTTCAGATCTCGAGTTTAGCAAATTACATCGATCCCCCCTGCATCCTTCCATCACACTGATATCGGCGAGGTCTTCAAAGTCTATCCCGCTCCTATTTGCTGGTTGCTGAACATTATCTTTGCCATCAGGGTAAGATATGTTGCAGTTGTTTCGCATCCTTCGCATCTCCTGCAGAGTGCAGGGTCCCCAAATGTGAGCAGAAGTCCGGTCCCGCCAGCGGGTTTCACTCCTAGATCCCATCAGCCGCTGTGTCCCATGAGGTTGTAGTTTGACCCTTACTCCATGTCCCAGCACATGTTATAACTCCACAGTATTCTAGCCCCTCTCAATCCGTCCCCCCCTGCATTCACTTTTTACTATAAGTGCATCAATTCTACCTGTATAATTCCCTAGTTCAATTATCATACACCTACCTTGCTATTTTGACCTCTTGCTAGTAGAAAAAACCTTAGTACAATAACCTACTCCCTCATCGGTAGTTGTGTCTAACGGTGAGCTCAAACCTTTGATCTTATTCACTACGCCCCCTTAGGGGCGTTGCTGAGACTGCTATTTGCAGCACTTCGCAGGAGTGTTCAGATCAGCAAAAGGAACACCTGAACTGGGGTGACCTTTCCTTGAGGACATGTGCGATTCTTTGTGTACTACTAAAGTGAAGCAGCGAGTCGCTGACCTAGATCACATGATGCAACATGTCCTCACCACTAGCTGAATAAATAATGCCATTTCATATTCCATTTCAGTCACCAACATACCTTTTGCATCCTGCTGCTATACAAGTAGTGTCCCCCAAAATTTGCTTTTGTGTTGAGTCCACATTGGTGTTGGCAGTCCACCAAGTTTCTGTCCTTTTGTATTACCTTTTTGGCTGTGCCACTATTCTATTTATGTCTCTTTGCAATTCTAATTCTGTCATGCTGCAGATGTGATACTGTCATGCTGCCAAGACATATCAGTCCTGAGTTTTAGCTGCTGCCCAACCATCACATTGAATTCTATAAAGGGGGGCTCATTCTCATCCTTAAATCCAGGAGGGTTCAGGAAAATTGTCAGATCCTGGGTAGTTGACCTGGTTGGTGAGTAAATAAGCCATTTCTTAATATTTTGTACACCACCTTACTAACCAGTGCTCACTTGGCAAACTTTCAGTTACCAGCATACATGGACCCTGCGCTTGAGGCGCCGTGGCTGCAAGCAGTGAGACGTGCCGATCGGTTATTTGAAATCGATAAAATTGATCGCATGAAGCGCGAACTCGAAACAATTCGCAAACACGAGGCTGTCCGCGAGAAACACCGAGAGTATTTGCGCCAAGAGGTGAAAGGCACGGGAAAGGGCCGTAATGGACGGTCTCTCGCCTCGCCTCGGAAGGACAGTTCGACATTTACTGATAAACCGATCGAGCAGCGGCAGAATATCTTGAGGGAGCTTTCGCTGTCTTTCGGTCAAATGCCGGCGGATGCTGAGTTTATTGTGCTCAGTCCGGAAGAAGTCAAGCGTTGCAGGGCATCATACGGTGAGAAAGCTTGTGTTCCATTCAAAAGTAGAGAAACTCATTACAAGTGTCTAACTCAGCTTATGTTCTGGAAACAGGATACCAGGAAAAAAGATTCACTGACAATTCCCGATTTTCAAGGTTTCCGTTTGATGTTGCCATACGAGAACTGTGCCACATCAAGGCGCAGTCAACCGGGTCGTGGAAAACAGTGAACAGCGGTTTCTACTCAACCTTCAATGTGACGGGAGCCATCAAGGCATTTCGTTCTGCGGATTGCCCAGCGTACACATATGCGCCATGATTTTCTTGAGTTTTCTCATTTGGTGAATTTCGCTGCTTATCTTCGTTAGATATGTAACGGCATGAAAAATGTAGGTCGTATAGTACTTAGCGTGTAATCGGGATCCAGAACGTGTATGCTGTAGCATTATTAGTACATGATGATGTAAGTACTACGGTCAAACGTTACTCTTATGGACGCGTTATTTGGGCAAAACAAACACAGCAAACGCGTGTAACCAAATGGCGCACATAACCATCGTACCTGCTGGTAGTAAAAATTTTCACAGCTCGTTTCCAGTATCACTAAGTTGTCCACAGAAGTCTGTTGTACCCTTGACGTAGGAGGCAAAGACAATAGACCGGCAGTCGCATCACAGCATCTACAGCTTTTGAGACTGCCTCACCCCCGGACAGGCTCGTCACCGCATTCCATTATGGTGAAGAATGAATACTGATGAAACACCATCTTACCACTTATTCTAGGCGTGCCGTCTCTATTTCTTCCTCACATTACCACTGCAGCGGTATCTGGGAGGAAAGCCTCGTCTATCCTGGAGGTCCAGGCCATCGCGCCAAACTCGAGTCGCTCCTGGTTCTTGGAGGGAGATCAAATTATTGCAGGCGCGCAATCTACACCACTTAGCATTTGTACCAATTCATGTTGACTTACCATTCTCCCAGATGGAAAGCTGCTTCTGATGACGCCCGTAGATCCTGTCTTCCTACTTATACCTATCCTTCAGGCAGTACAGCCTGTGAGCTCACCGGCAGTCTTTAAGAAAGCCCCTTATAATCTCTCAGATAGACGGAATGGTTGGGAATTTCCGACCAGCAGATGATATCTTTGAAGAAGCAGCATCAAGGCTAAGTAAGGATCTGCCATCAAAGGCCAGGATGTGTTGCAACTGGCCACCTTAGACTGTGTCCATGTCGCGTTAGACCGGATATGTGACTCTAAAGGTTGTATTTGTATTGTATCATTATTTCCGCCAAATTCCCCGGCTCATCAGAATTTTTCTATTTAATAGGTCACGGAGGAACTGACTGTATATCGGTATTCCCATTCAAAACTTCTGCAAACCATTTCTGTCAAGGTCGCTCGTCTCTCGCAATCAAATGTGTTCGACGCATATCCACCCCCGCAACGCCAATTGGCAAAAGATGGATTAATGGACGAGGGAAAGGGTGAATTGCGACAGGGTAGCTCAATTATATGATTGCTCTGGATGTGTCTTATCGCCAGTACTTGCAGCTGGCCGCACTCGGGTGGCCTGTGAGATGGTTTCTCAATACCTCCCACCGGATATGACAAGCGAACTCACGCGTCTCACGAGTAAGCCTTACAGTATATAGCCAGCCAGTTACTCATTGTATACACCCAGTTTTGCAGCTCTTGAAGCGCACATCCAGGCTCTGGCAGACGAGACGAACCTGTCAAATCCCACATGTCCCACGCCTACTTTAAAAGTAGACGAGAACGAGAAGAAACGCAAGGCGGTATCGCAATTATCCAAGGGTGTTTCCAAGTTGATGAAGGTAACTACTTAATACTGGATATTTAGATGTATTTAATGGCGTCCATCAGGTGAACACGACTGGCATGTCGGAAGTCTCGACGTTCTTCAAAAAACCGGCAAAGCAGTAGGATCGGACCTCTCATTGTATCTGTTATGCGTCATTGCTGTGCCCGCAGGGATGTATAAGTCTGTTTATTATATTCATGTAATGCATTACGTTACTGTATGTATTGCAAGTCATTGTTTCAGCAAGTAACCATGCATATTGCCGAGTAATTTGACGGCGGACAGCATACATATCATGTTTATGTAGGAAATTTCACATTTCTTGCTATAAATCTGCATAACGATGTCAGGTTACTAGGCTGATCTTCAAAAGAGTCATTTCTGGCGGTTACAATTTTATGTGAATTGATGCTGTACTTGATGGCCTGTCTGTTATACACCTCTGAATCAAGAAGCATAATGAATGCCGTAAAACAGACAGTGAAGTCCAACAAGTTGAACCTTCCAGCCTTTAGGGCAACCTCGACTGTATATGACCAAATGACCGGTCCTATGGTGTCGTGACTGGGAAGACTTTGAGGCTGAACAAGGCCACTCAGGATGAAATCGCCTAGTTTAGGATAAACGTCCCTCAAGGATGTGACGATCATTCCTTCAGCCAAATCAGAAATGCAGTGTACATGTTAATGTACCATCTCAAACTGCTAGCTTGCACCAGCAGTTAACGTGGCCTGATATCCTGATGTCCTACCCGCTCTGGAAGAAAACGATCTAGCTTGCCAGACTTCCCAGCGGCATGCCAGTGTTCGAATGACACCCTGCAACCAAGCTGAAAATTTGTGGCAAAGCTCACGCCGTGATCCGCCAGAGCCAACAAGCAAATGAGGACAAGATCCTTGCGCTAGCGATATGCATAGGTGAGACCCCATATTAGGAATCTGTACCGTAAGTCAAGTCTCAATCGTATCACACTTACCAACGACTGATATTTGACCTACGGTACAGATTCCTACAGGTAATTCAATTTCTCCAGTCGGGCACGTTGAGGAGATGTGGAACCCAAGCAGGAAGACAACAGCTAGCTACTCAAAGTTTAGTATAGCCAAATTTTGAGTCACGTTTGACAGATCTTCAAACAGAACCATCCGGGCATGATTGATTGTGGACTGAGGACCACCGCATGTTATGGAACTCTTGGAGTTGTTTTGTCGTCTGATAGGTATAAGCTGCCTTTCAGCTCATCCACTGCATTTTGCGGCATGGGAGTTTTGAGCGATAGTGACTGGCCGCACGGTACTGGTCCCACGGCCATCAAAGCAATATGTCCATCATACTTGCAAGTGAGTATCCTTGGGTATCATCATTAATTCACTGCATGAATTCTAGTTACTACCTAGTTGCTGTGCTGAGCTGCCAATGGAGCCACTGCACTGTGCTCTCTCAGTTCTGAGCTATATCTATTAATGTGAGTAATACATGGCATAAATGCACTTTTCCAAAGTGTATGTGTCTACCTTGGTTGACAACAGTTCTTGACAGTGAAATCACCATTGATGCTCAGGAATGTGGACAAAGGCTGCCAGCCTTGCATGAGAACAACAGTGTTCACAGTTCATATAACAGGTCATGTTGTGTTTGATTTTTCTCTCCATAATTGAGAAACAAGTGCAGATGTTATGGAGGGAACCTCTGATTTCCTTGTGAAGTACCTGCAAAGCATATGAAGCCCTGCCAAAGTGGATGTGAGGAGAACCCCTGTGAAGTCCTGTGAAGCCATGCAAAGTCTTGCAAAGTTTTGTGAAATCCTTGTGAAATCCTTGTGAAGTCCCCACACCCTAGGTTCCACTCCATGCAAACATTCCCACACCCTGCTGAAGTCCTGCAAAGTGCATGCAAAGCATACACACCCCAGCCAAAGTCAATCCCACCAGATACCACTTC